>RCUC01068860.1:0-20314 GCA_003697995.1 Taxidea taxus jeffersonii
TGCCAGAGAAGGGCACCTACTGGATGGTTCAGGAAGGCTGTGAGTGCTCCCTGGAGGTAGGAATATCTGCACTGAGCCCTGTAAGGTGCAGAGAAGGTCGAGGAGGCTGATGGAGGGGAGGGATGAGTGTGTGATGTATCAGAGGTGAGGGAGGGACCTGTGGGTGGAGGAGGAGAAATTAGGGGCTAGAGGTGGGTGAGGGCTATAGGTAGGAGCAGCCTGGCATAGAAATAAAATGGGCAAGGTGACCCGATCATCAGGGGCTCTGCAGGCTGCATTCAGGACGTAATTCTACTGTGTGATACATAAGTTCAAATACAGAAAATTGGGCAAAAACACATTTACTGTGCAGAGGGGGAGTTCTGAAAGAGTCGGAGATGAGAGCTTTGCCCTCAGAGTTTATAATCGGATGAGACTAGGAGAGAAAAATCGGCCGCGTAAAGATTAAATTGATGGCGTAGCAAATAAAACTGAATGTAACTAAGCACTAGGGAGTCAAGTGCAACCTCAGAGAGCTGTGGGAGGGACAGGAGCATGAGCATCTTGTGCAAAGGCAGCATGTGACGTGGGTGTGGTGTGGACACAATCACACCACCAGCTCCTACATTGCAGATGAGGCTCCCAATGTTGACGTTAGCCAGGGCCTTTGCAAACAAGCCGGGCCAGAAGGGTTCAACATTCACACCCACCGCTTTAATAAGGGCATTGATCTTATCCTCCGTGACCGTCACCTCATCGTCGTGCAAGATGAGGGCCGAGTAGATGCAGGCGAGCTCCGAGACCGAGGCCATGGTGCTGGCGAGTGCCGAGCGGACGCTGCCGGGCGCGGTGTTAGTCGCCGTATGAAGTGAGGGCCTCACCCCAACACAGCCTTAGCTTCCTCGGAAGGACCGAGCACCTCAGCGGCAGCTGAGGAAAACCGACCACTAGGCCCCAGAGGTTGCATGAAGGGCTGGGCACTCAGTTCTCAGAAGCGGGATGGTTTCTTTGGTGAGGCTTCTTATTTGCAGGAAGGGGCTGTCAATGTTACCACTGACTGAATTCCTTCGAGCCCTTAGATCTCTGTGTCATCAACAGTGTACAAGACCTTCACTCCAGGCTAAACAGAGAATGAAATACTGGCTGTTGTTGACTCATAATGGGAACAAAAACAAGCAAAAACACCCATCGGGGGAAAATGGTATTTCTGGAGTCCATCTACTATTCTGATCACCGGAAGCCTACATAATTACGCAATATTATCTCCTTACTGGCAGAATCCCCTTCTAGAGATTGCTTTTTGTTATTTTGCCTTCAGATTTTATCAGTTTATGGAACCTAGATCTCTGAACTGTTCTGCTTCAGAGACACCACCTACTAGTGGAAAATACTAGTGGAAAAACTTGATTTCCCCTGAACACAGACAAACAAACAAAAAGGACTGTTCATTCTATCTCTCTCTTTTTACTTTGGCTGTCTGGAAACCTATTGCTAAGTTTGAATCTCAGTAACAGCAGCCCAGACAACCTCTGGTTGGCATATTTGCATTTCAGTGTTTTCCTGGGTCCTAATTTTCTTTTATATCTTCTGATGTTAATGTGTGTGCTTTTGGTTGTGAGGCATCTCCAAGGTGCGTGTGGAGAGTTGGGAGACAAGAATTAAAGAGCTCAGTAAATGGGAAAAAGAGGAATTCTAGGGAAGGGAAGAGAATGAAAGACCAGGATGAGGAGGAGACTGGTTTGAGTCAAAGGAGGGAGAGCCTGTTGAGACATTGTGAAAAATGAGAGGGAGAGATGAGATTAGGGAAAGAGGGAATTCAGTGGACCAAGGCAGCAGGGAGCCATCGGAAGATTTTGAGCAGGAGTAGCAACGTGAAACTTGTTCTCGGAAGGTTGGTCTAATTACAATGTTGAGTATGTACCAAGATAGGAAAAAGCTAGGGTGGGGATGCCAGGGGGAATAAAAAACTGGGCAGCTGTGGGAAGGATTAGAAGGAAAAAGTGAATCAAGTTTGGATATAAGACATGGAGGAATGAGTCCTTGATTACAGCAGGTGTCTAGGGTGTTACTACAGCCAGAGAGAATTAAATGAGGGGAAGAGATTTAGGTGCTTTGGAGAGGTATGGAGCAAGAGAGGAGAACAAGAAGGGGCAAATATATTCTTGGATTGCAGGGTCCCAAGATCGCAGTTCTTTTTTCTGTCTTACCCTTAACTGGATTGAATGAACCTAAACGGCCACTTCTTCACCAGGCTGGATGCTGTCGAAGCCAGCTAGCTTCCTATTAGGAGAATTCTGCTTTTGAGATGTTGGCTGAACTACATATTAACCCAAGGACAACAGTGTAGTAAGTAAGAAATCACTTACAAATGCTCTTTAGAAGATCCAGGAAATTATCATTTAACCACCTGTTCAATTCATGTATGAGTTCATAAGCAACACCCTGCTTTTCTTTCCTCAGCCCACTGGAGCATTTACTTCCCTTTCCAGGTCAATAAAGACTCTCCGTGTTTCTCCCAATCTTTTATTATGAAAATTTTCAAATAAGTGCAGTCGAAAGAATTTTATGGTGATCACCTGTGTTACCTGCCACTTAGATCCTACTCTTCATAGCTAACTGAATTCGCTTTATCTCGAATCTGTGCATCTACCCATCCATCAATTCATCTTATTTTTGGCATATTTCAGAATAAATTGCAAAAAGTCCTACTCTTCCGTGGTAAATCAATTTTTAACTTACGTTTTCTGAATTTTTACCAAGCTGGGCTATTGTCAGCCCACCTAGGTAGATTGTAAAAATCAAAGGGAAGACTGTGGCTCTTTCTGTGAGTGGGTTATCTTCCCAATCCCCCTCCCCAGGCA
The DNA here is from genome assembly GCA_003697995.1 of Taxidea taxus jeffersonii. NCBI lineage: Eukaryota > Metazoa > Chordata > Mammalia > Carnivora > Mustelidae > Taxidea > Taxidea taxus. The sequence continues at coordinate 2,841 of RCUC01068860.1, forward strand.
TCTATAAACATTGGCTCTTTAATTATAGTGGTGCCTAGCTTATGCTCTCGAGTTTCGAGAAAGTGGAAAAGGGAATTTTTACCAATCCAATCACAGTATCTTCTGAACTCTGGTACTTGAGGCTGAAAAGACTACTGTAGATAGTATAGGTGGAAAAAATTTATAGAAAAATAAAAAAGTTGTCCCCAGATGTATAAACAATATAGCCTATGTCTACATTTCTGGATTCCCATGTATCGAATGGACTTAAAGCAAAATTGTAACTGTAACAACACAGAGGTCATAGAGAGTACAGATGGTTTCTGCTTTTGGATATAAAATATTCCCGGGAAGACCTTCGCTATTGTCCCAACCTGTGGGTTTTAGAGGCAGAAACTACAGTGGTGAAGAACGAGGTACAAGTTTTTAGCTGGCAAATGAATGGTGGTTACTGAAATCAGAGACGGTCTTGTTGGGATTTACAAAACAATTATTACTGTGTGTTTTTACCACATGTAGTTTCTGAGCTTAAGGAACATGATGGAGCAGTGTATTAACAAGCCCGAGTATAATAGCATTCTATTAAGGTTTGTTTTGCCTCCCTTTTCATGTCTGTTGTATTTACTTTTATGTTTTAATTGATGTCTTGGCCATGTGTTTGCCGCTGAAGAGATTTTGCAAAGACTTTCATTTTTGTCATACATAAAAAGTGTTACATTCCATGTATGGTGAGTAAAAAAATATCCTTCATGTCCTCAGAAATGAGATCTTGCTGGTGTAATAAAACTTTATTTTAAAATATCTATCAATTAGCACCATAAGTAAACCAAAAATACTGTCTTAGAGACTTAGGGAAAAGGACCTCGGCTTGGAAAGCATCAGCGTGGGGAACTGGTTCTCAGATGTAAGCATTGCCTGAACGAGGGAGGGAGGTAAAATTTGAGACCGAACACAATGTGGGCAATATTATGTAAGCTCATTATGAGAAACAGCATCTCAAGGAGAAAGTTACTCCATAACCAGTCCAAGAAGGTCGAGGCTGGCTCGTTTTTTTTGGTCACCTCAAATCAATACAAGGGCTAGTCTGACAAGGAAGTGAAATCGAGGAAAAAGGCAGAGATCATATATTTTTTTAAGATTTTATTTATTTATTTGTCAGAGAGAGAGCGGGAGTGAGCACAGGCAGACAGAGTGGCAGGCAGAGGCAGAGGGAGAAGCAGCTCCCCGATGAGCAAGGAGCCCGATGTGGGACTCAATCCCAGGACCCTGGAATCATGACCTGAGTCGAAGGCAGCCGCTTAACCAAATGAGCCATCCAGGCGTCCCCAGAGATCATATTTTTAAATGTCATTATTTGATTTAAAAAAAAATGTAAAGGCTCCCTGAATTTCTTTCACTGGAGGAAATTAAGTGCTCTTGGCTCCCCAAGGATCTTAGAGATAAGAGTGTGACCATCCTAGTCTTACGGATTTAGTCTTTGGAACCTGCATGACAGTGATGAAACACTGTTGGCTCCACGGGTTATCTCAGGGATTAAGGCTTGCCTCTCTCCCAAGAATCAAGCAAATACATCCTGTGGTACATTTAGCCTCAAACCAAGGAAGCTCTTTGTAACAGCTATGGGCTCACAGGCATGAAGTGAGGAAGAATAAGTGTTCACTATGCTCCACATCACACTCATGTGACCTTGTAAGAATGCCCTGCGGGCTGGTAAGTTTCAGTACTTACGCACAAGGCTATTTTGCAACCAGGGATTCTAAAGCGCATTTCTACACCAACTTTAAATCACTTCTTCATGCTTAGTGTTCCATCTCCAAGATAGTCACATGGAAGTAGGCATTGCACCAAGGACAGGAGAAGGCAGGATTTAGTAGAAAAGGATGGGAAAAGAGCAACACTGTCCTTTTAACCAATGCATCTGGAATGAGATATTTAAAGAAGAATTTCCCCAAATGATGGCTAATTGACAAGGAAAGATAATTTGATTCCATCGTCTCTGTTCACACATACTATTGTTTCAGCCCGTGATGTTTTGTTTACTCTGGAAGGAAATATTTTACCCCCTCTGAGATAATTAATTTTTGTCAGCTTCACTGTTTATAAGGGAAACTGAGAAACTGTTAATTGAAATACAGAATGAGTCACTGTTTTCAGTAATTTTTGGCAGCATTCTAATTTGTGTCAATCCCAGCCTAATTATTAGATTTTTTGGAAGCGGAAAGCATATTTGATTTTTCTCTTACTGACTTTTTTCTTCCTTTTTTAAAAAAAAATATGTGCTGACTGACAAAGGTTATACAATCGATATGAACATGAGGTAAAATACTAGTAGTTTTGAAATACCAAGAGGTTTAAGGTGTTACGCTTGGCTTCTCACACTAGCCCAATGTTCGGAAAGTTCAGGCTGTGGTCTTCCTCCTACTCCCAGCCCCAACGAAAAAAAATGTGGTTCTTTTAAAGCCCTTTTAGCTGGTATTAAGCCACAGTATATGGCCCGTCACTAATGACATCACTGGAGTAAACTTCCCAGAAGTCATCAGAGAGAATTCATTTGGAAATCCAACTGAATGTCACTTGCAAAGGGCAGGCTTCTAGAAGAGGTGACCAGTCATGCATTCCTGAGTTATTTGTTGTAAAAGCATTAATCACTCTGAACTCATTTGCTCCTAATGTGAACGTACTACATGATTCCACAGGAATTCTGTTCCCCGTGACCATTAACATAGAGACCTGAAGCTGCTGACCATGGGCAGGGTTAATAAAATCTGTCACATCAATGGCCAGGATAATGGGACTGTTAATGCCTTCTAATAGAAGCTGGATCTTCCTGGTTGCGGCAGAGTGAAGGCAGGAGGAGAGGCAGGAGGCTGTACTGGGGAGACGGCCCCATCACTCACCTCCTGAGGTGGCCTCTGGGTGAAAAGAGCATTGATGTCAGTCGCCCGGCGTTGCCAGGGCTCCGAGGCAACGCGGCTGGGAGCAGCTGGGAGCGTGGGCAGCAGCTGTGGGCTGAGGAGGGAGCCACGGGGCAGCCACGGGGAGGCTCTGCAGCCATGGTTCAGCTGCTTGCCTGCCTGCATCCGAGTGCCTGGCACCGTGGGCATCCTAGAACCTCGCTTCACCCCACTCCCCATGGGCCACTGATGAGCTGCTGAAGGATGACAATCTCAGTGATAATCATGGCAATCACAGCTAATGCTCACGGGCATCTCTCAGGGCCCAAGGACGAAGCCCTTTCTATGCTCTAATCTCTCAATCCTCAGAGCTGTCCTCTCCGTGACATGTGGACTATTCCCTATTTGATAACAGGAAGTTGAAGTTCAAACAGATTCAGTAACTAGTCCAACGTCGGATCTGAAATTGGCGTTCCCTTAACCACGATGCTCCTTTATTAGAGGGAGAGACGCAGAAGCTGCAGCCTAAAATCAGACCAAAGAAAGGTACAGGATGTGACAATTCGCCCAAATGTCTTGCCACTTGTATATGCAACCCATCGGTATGTTCGGGACCAATCCTGGGCAAAGCCTATAGAAACCATGGTGTGTCTGCAATGCTGTTCTTCTAAGATTTGCTACTAAAATGTGGGTACCGGGGCCTGTAGGAGGCCTCATTGCCTTGTGCCACCTACCTGCAGCCCTGTTGGGGCCCCAGGAGGCCCTCTCTGCCATGCAATACCCTATTATTAAGATTGATTCCTTCTCATTCCACCACTGCCCCATAAAAACTTGCCACATTTCTTGTCATTCGAGGATCTTGATCTCCTGACGATCCCCTCCCTAGTTCAGGTTCGAATGAGAAACTGTGGCCCCCTGGGGATGCCTCTGAGCACAACACTGACATGACCGATAGCAAAGGCCACCCAGAGCCAGCAACCAGGGCCCCAGCCACAGAACTGAACATGGGAGCATGGTGACACGGGCTCTGTGACATGTCTAAGCCCCAGCAATTACAGTAACGGAGGTGCTGACCCAGCTGTCTTGGGGCTCAGGAGTGGGGATGGGATGTAGTTCATAGGCGAAGGCTAGAGATGCAAGAGGGCTGCCAAATGCTGAAGAAATGAGGGGCCGGGATGAAAGAGGAATCACAGCTGCCAAAGCAAAATTTTGAAAAATACTAACACTATTCGATGTTCCCAGTAAGCAGCGTTCTCCACTCACCCCACCCCCAGATCTTCTAGCTACACCTCCTAAGTGCTAGACTACATGGCACAAGATAGAAAGGCAGTCGGACTGAGTGAGAGAAATTAGCAAGAGGAAAATGCAGGGACAGCGCCGCGGAAGATTGCGTTGGCCGTGAAGAACACGAATGATTCGAATGTAGGGAGAGAAGACATTCCACAGAGCGCGGAGTGGATGAACAAAAGTGGGAGGGTGGGAGCAAGCACACTGAGTACAAAGCAGGGTGAAGGAAACAGCCGTGTTCTAGGGGAGGAGTGGGTGTGGAAGTGTGGATTAGGGTGCGTCCCTGGGGCGGGGGGAGGAGGACAATAAGCAGGAGCAAGAGGAGGATAGCACGTTACTGAGAGCCCTGGTGGCTAGACAAAGGAGTTTGGGCCAGCACAGAGGGCAATAGGGAGCCACAGCAGGCCCTGAAGCATCTAAGGAGCACGATCTAAGCCAAGTTAGGGGACGTCTCATCTGGCAATTGCCTAAGAAGGTAGACTGGAGAGGAAAGAGAAAATTAGGGGCATGGCAGGCAGTGGGGGCAGCCTGACATTATGGTTTTTCATTTTCTGTCCTTCAGCACACATCCATCCTGCCCTTTGCACTGGTGGAAGTCATCCTCGGGCCGCACTGCTATCCACGGAAGAAGAAAGGTCTCACCTTGTTGGCTCTCGCTAGTCTTGCGTACATCAGCGGGTAAGAATCACAGAGAGAAAAATCTACTTAGGCTTTTTCCTTCAGGACTGTGAGGGATACTCTAGAAGGAGCAGACTGTTTTGTAGGAATGCCTTTATGTTGGGTTAACAGGGATTTAACCATCACTAAATTTTTAGGTAGGAGAGATTCTTATTGTTTGATGCTGTTTTTTTGTTGTTGTTATTGAAGAATTTATTTGGCAGGGAGAGAGACAGAGAGGGAACACAAGCAGGGGGAGTGGGAGAGGGAGAAGCAGACTTCTCGCTGAGCAGGGAGCCCAACAAGGGGCTCAATCCCAGGTCCCTAGGATCATGACCTGAGCCAAAGGCAGATGCTTAATGACTGAGCCACCCAGGGACCCTTATTGTTTTATGTTAATGCCATGGAAGCATCCTGTGCCCAAGAGGACACAGGTGTGCATGCACAGGCAAGTCATGCATTCCTTGCTCCCTCTCAGGAAGAAGTCATCATTGCAAAGCTATACTTATCAGTTTCCCCAAGAAAGTATTGACCATTGGTTCCATTTACAATTAAAATGTTTGGATGATTATAGCAGCATGTCCAAATAGCCAAGCTATGGAAAGAGCCCAGAGGTCCTTCTACAGATGAATGGATAAAGATGTGGTACAAGATATATAGTGGAATATGACACAGCCATCAAAAAGGATGAAATCTTGCCAATTGCAACAACATGGTTGGAACTAGAAGGTGATTGACTAAGCAAAATAAATCAATCAGAGAAAGACAATTATCGTATGATCTCACTCATATGTGGACTATAAGAAACAAAACAATGAGCGGATCATAGGGGAAGGGAGGGAAAAATAAAACAAGATGAAACCAGAAAGGGAGACAAACCATAAGAGACTCTTAACTCCAGAAAACAAATGGAGGGTTGCTGGAGGGGAGGTTGGTGGAAGGATAGGGTACTTGGGTGAAGGACATGAAGGAGGGCACATGATGTGACAAACACTGGGTGTTGTATGCAACTTATAAATCACTGAACTGTACCCCTGATACTAATAATACACTCTATGTTAATTCATTGAACTTAAGTTAAAAAAATAAAATGGGAGAAAATCAAAAAAAGAGAAAAAAAAACAGTAAAATGTTTGGATGGCTGAATGATCTGAAGCATCCAAATATATTCCAAAATATATTATCCAAATGTATTCCGTCTAAAAAGGAACATACTCTGTTTGGCCCATTCCTGTTGCCTGTATTTTTAATGGGCTCATTTGCATCAACATCTGGCCCTGGAGATCCAATAGGGCATTTGGGCAAATACCCGGAGGCTTGCAGAACAGCCTTGTTGGAGGCATGAGAGGTAATTCAAGTAGCTATCTTAATTTTCATTATTTAACTACCTGGTGACACCAAGACTCAGAAGGGCTGCTCCGTGGTCTGTAATCAAGGGAAAACCCTTGGCATTCCACCTGGTGATTGGAAACCCCCTTTTCCATTCCGTCACCTTTTTATTCACTACCATGCTCTTGCTCTATGGATAGGGGCATACCAAGCATAATACATCTGGACAGAAGCTAATCAGGGTGCTCCTTCTCCAGCCTAGACTTGCATCAGCTGTTCCCATCTGACAATCTGGGTCATCCCCCAATCCCTCCCTATTCAGGGAAAGTTGAACTCAGTATAGGGCTCTGCTAGAGATGGAAGCCAGAAAGAGAATATAATCCAAGGGACTTGGGCTCTCCCAGTGCCTGTTTAATTGGTTTTTGCCATCCTTTATTTCAGAGCTCGTAAGCTTTGTGCCCAGAACTCCATTGATGGTTCTTCCCTTGCCTTTTCTCCCCCTTCTGCAATGTAGCCACCTCCCACCCTTCTGCACCTCTCCTTCCCTGAGTGCCCCAAATCTTTCTTGCTTCTCCTCTCTAGAAGAAAGAAAGTACTTGCTCCATAAATCTACCCCAAGACTCCAGTGATCTAACACGTTCTCTAGTCTGGGCCTTTGCATTATCAGCTAGGATACTTTCAGAGAGTAGGTGATAGTTGGGAACCTACTGGTGGTTGATATCTGGAGCACAGTGTTGAGAAAGATTCTGAGACCAGAAAAGAGTTTTGTCATCCTTCAGCAATATCTGCCAATAGTGTAAGAATGGAGAGTGGCAGGATACGTGCCATGTATTTGCAATAGCTGGCTTAACCCAAAAGAATAAATCCCTAAAGATAAAACTGAGGTTGGGTAAGAGTATGTATACATCAAGATATTATTTCCTGTTGTCATGTGTGGAGCAGAAGCATAGTGGTGTCTGGCTGATTATGAATTTCCATATTTTGATTTTTTTGTGTGGACTTCCATCTGATTTGGTCTTCCTTGCTGAGTGTAACTTTTGTAGTTAGTATATAAGGCAGCATTTTGTAGTCTGTTAACTTTTTTCTTTTTTTTTTTTTTAAGAGTTTGTTTGTTTGTGCAAGAGAGAAAGGGAGAGAGACAGAGAAAAAGAGAGGGAGAAAGATCACAAATGGGGAGAAGGGCAGAGGGAGAAGTGGACCCCCCACTGAACAGGGAGCCCGGTACGGGGGCTTGATCCCAGGACCCTGAGATCATGACCTGAGCTGAAGGCAGATGCTTAACTGCCTGAGCCACCCAGGTGGCCAGTCTTAACTTTTTCTACCCAAGGACTTGGAAGTTGGTCATCAATTGTCACATCTGATTCTTGCTCTTTTATCTTCAGAGACCAGTGGGGTAAAAGACCACCAAAAGCCACTGGTATTTGGGGGAGAAATTGTAGTAGCCAAAAAGATGAGAAGCAGTGATCCATAGGGCTTGGACATGCGATCTGACAATGCAGGGAATTGGGGGGTTGGAGAAAGGAGGTGCAATGAGATGGGGGTCCCGTATGAATGTATTCTGTGTCCTTTCAATCATTCATCAGCTCCAGGCAGTGCTCTAAGTGGCTGAGGATATAGTGATGTGCAAGGCACCATGTCACCTTTATGGACTGTCAGAGAGAAGAAAGTGCCCAGACAAAGGGAGGATAGGCGGAGGGGGAAAAGTGCATGGTGCTGTGGGTGCCCAGGAGGGATGTTGAAAGCTAGCTTCTAAAGGAATTGATGTTGAACCTGAGACTCAAAGAATTAGTAGAAGTAAGTCAAAAGAGATATGGAAAAGACCTTCATGCAAAGGGAATAGCATCTGCTAAGGAATTGCTGAGGTTAGGGTTGACCTGGAGGACAGGGAAAAGCTGGATCATCAGTTCACACCAGTGAGTCCGTACTCTGAAGCTGCTTGTCTGTGGGAAAGTTTTAAGTGGAGGAGAGAAATGATGTGGCTTATGTAAGAAAGATGATTGGACTCTGGGTGAAGTGTGACAGTTGAAGAACAAGACGGGGATGCGGGTTAGTGACATTTGTGCTAACTCAGAAGAATTGACGTTAGCCAACTGATGACAGTGTCAGTCAATCTGCAAATGGAAAGAGAGAGGCTGAGTGGTGGAGGTGAGGTGGAGGTCATCCAGCATGACACGCCCAAGGTCATAGGACTGGGGAAAATCAGCGCTGGAACTTACACTCAAGGCTCCTATATCCAAATGTGGTTCACTTCCCATGGTATCCACAGGGCTGGGTGTTGGTTCAGCTCCCCATTTGTGCAAAACACACTGTACAAAATGCAGGGGGAAGGGGAGGTATGCAAAAAAGCTTAACCTCATTTGTATGGTCAATAACTTTCCACGATGTCATGGTTTCCAGCTCTGTGTTGGATTGGATGTTAAAGTGTTAAAGCTGCAAGGGAGCAAGGGGAGGGAGGGGCAGAGACCTGTCACCAGCAGGAACATGCTGGGTGGGCCCCAGTGGGGATCTGAAGTGGTTTGGGATTTGGACCTCCTTATCCTTGATGAGACCCTAAATCAGCATCTGGCTCATCGGGCTTCATTTTTGCTAGAATGAATCAACTACGCCCATTTGCTGCCCCACGGCCTGAAGCTTCCTTCTCTCTGCCCATCCACCCCAACTGTGGGCGCTCCCACTCTGTGGCATGCTGTGTCTACCCTTATGCAAGGCTCTGGGGCCCGTGGGCCCTCCCAGCCACAGATGGCCAGCAAAGAGTTTCCACAAACTGTGTCTATCCAGGGAGATGTTTCAGGGAAGTGGCCGTGGGCCAGCTGTTAGGCATGCCAGTTTAGATGGTCAAATAGGGAAACAGCCTAGCAGGAATGAGGTAAAGAATATGGGCCAAGGCCAGACTGAGTGTGAGAAGCAAACATGAGTCAGAAAAACAGCAGTAACTCAGAGCTGGAGAAGCACTGCCCAGACGAAACCACGTTACAACGACCTAAAAATAGCCACCCAGACCGTGGAGACCGCCTCACATGTAGCACTTGATTTTTGTGATTTTTCAGATTGCAGAATTGGAGGGCTGACCTGTAAGTGGGAAAATAAAGCTTTGCAGAGTAGTAATAACTGCAAATCTTTCATTTCCTTTGGAAGGCATGACTCACCTATAAATACAGTAGCTTGCTCCCTGCTCCCATATCTCTCACCCCTAAACACCTCACCTCACTCTCTCTGAGGTCTTGGTGAGGAGCAGGAAAACAGAAACCTTCCTACAGTTCGCTCTGATTCACTCTTTTATGGAACAAATATCTCCCCTAACACAGGCCAAGCACCTGCCTATAGGGAATTTGTGCTTATTAAGGGGGGAAGGAGCTGTGCATTTTAAGAACACAAGATGGGGAGGGATGACATCTAGCAAATACAAGGAACCCCAGGAATGCAGGGGAGGAGGCGGTTATGTCCGGCTGGGTGATGTGGAAGGGCTTCAGGAAAGGTGGGTGTTGGATCCAGGCCCAAAAGGACTGGTGGATTGCAGTGACAAAAGTAAGAGTAATGGTCAGCACCTTGCTGTCACCCGACCTACTGGTAACAGAGGCTAATAGGAAGTGGTCCTCAAACTGCCCACCCCCAGAGGCTGGCAGCCAGCATGTTAGAGGTTAGACACAGTGTAGACAAGGTGCAGTTTCATTGTTGCTACTTATTTCTATAGCAGGGAGGGGAAGTGAGAGCTGCTAGTAACATGGCCAGAGAATTATGTTGGCAAAAGGCTGTCTTGACAATGGTGCCTAGAATGGATTGGAGTAGCAATACGGAAGCAAAATAGAGTAAAATAACACACAAATAAAAGTTAGCTGGAATATTCTTACCATGAGGTTTAATCCCCATGACCTATTCTTTGTCCATGGTTATGTCATAGCTCCGGGGTCAGCCCATGTCTGGGGCCTCAGAGCACCCTTATCCCGGTGGCAGGTGGCCCAGGCTTCAGGACCCTCCTCCCTGAGTCCTAATAAGCACATGAGTGCTCACACCTGCCCATATCGTTCACCTACGCAGACTGAAAGGTGACGATCCCTAGCTTCCTGTGCCCAACATCTTCGCCTGGCTCTGCTTTCAATACAGCTTGCTGCCCCCATTGGTGACCCACCTTGCTGTTGTGCACTGTGTCAGTATCATGATGCTACTGGCTACTGCAACAGCCCCAGCTGGCCTGCAGGTCCTCACCACTTTGCACTTGGTAGACTAGAAGTCTGCAGGTGCCACAGGTGTCTCTGCTAGTGGGTAAGGCATTGCATGCAGAGGATAAGTGTCAAGCAAATCTACAGCTATCACCCAGCAGTGGGTGGGGGGGGTATTTGTAGAGTCGCTCCTCAATGGTCCTTCCTATGAAGCACAGGAGATCATTCCTTTCTCCTCCATTGTGCTCACTCGGGTAAGCTCCCACGTAGAAGCCGCCCAGGGCCCTCCGGTGTAGCAATCCTCTAAATTTGCGCATCCATTTACATACACACTTACACATGTACTCTATACATAGAGATATGTTGCCTCCAGAATACATTAAAAACTGCCAGAGGTATGCATGGAGCTGAGCTACCAAATCAGCTCCTATTTCCATTCATGCCTTGTGATGAATTCCTGCCCAGAGCCCCTGTTACTCTTTCCTGAGTATAAATACAACCTTCATCTGGGGCCATCTACATGCACCGCAGCTGCACAATCTTGCACTTTGAGATCAGAATCCCAGCCCCCGTTTTCTGCACAAGTACTCCTTAGCCCCCGGATAATTAATATATGAAATAAATATAAAGATGCCACATAGCCCCCCTTCTTATCAGCATTTGGAGCTTGGGTCCCCCAGGATGCAGAATGGAGACAGGTGAAAGCCAAGGAGCCGGGACAGAATGGCTGCGGAAATGAGAAACAGTACCAACCCGAAGAATGATACCTCGGCACCAGCAGGATGGAGGGCAGCCCGCATTGTGGAAAGGGTGGAACAGGTTTTGTGGATTAATCAGCACGTCATGGGCAAATGAGAAAGAAAAATCAAGGACAAGTCTATGAATTTTTGGCTGTTGGACTAGGAAGATGGTGGTTGCACTAAGAGAAGCAGAAAAATAATTTGGGGTTTAAGTAAGAGACTCCACTTAAAATCCTAAATCTGAGTCCCATTCTGGTTTAATTGGTTTAGGATATGTCCTGAGCATTCAGGTTTTTAAAGCCCCCATGGCAATTCTAATCTTCAGCCAAGGTTGAGAATCTTTTGGTGAGAGGAACTTCTGTTTGGACTTAGACCTGGCCTTCCCAAGAGAGGGGGTTTCAGTGGAGATCCAGGGAGCGAACCCTCCTGTGGGATGAGGTTGCTGAAGAAAGAGAGAGAGAGAAGGGGGGAGAGAGTGGAAAGGGAGAGAGGGATTGGAGAGGGGGAGAGAGAAAGGGGGGAGAGATAGGGGGAGACAGAGAGAGAGAGAGATGGGGGCATCTAAGATAGGGGCAGCAAAATAGCAAAAGTGATCAGATGGTAGAAAACCAAGAGGATCCAGGAGTCATCTTTGTAGCTTAAAGCTGGTGAGTGTCTTCAAGGTGCCTTCAATGTGTCTTCAAGGTGTCTTCATGTGTGAAAGGGAACTGTTCGTAGGAAAGCCTGGGAGGGCAGTGAGCAGAGGGGTGACAGGGAGATGCACTGCAAAGGCAGCAATGAGCTCAGTCCCTATCTTAACGAATCACCAAGTCCCAGCCATTGTCAGTGACATTTCCATTGTAGGAAGTCTGCTAACTTGTTGAGTTTATTGACAAAACATGAATCCAGGTTTTCCTTGCCTTCTGGTCTCTCTGTGATCATCTCACGTGCTTCTGTCGGAAGTTGGCATGAAAATATGGGGCCGGGGGTCCTTTAATTCTATTATTCTGCTGGGCTAGGGAGATGCAGCACGAGTATTAGCACGTGAAGAATTATATGCAGAAAGCCCACCAAACCCCTTGTTATCTACTAACCCACAGACTTCCACTGTTGCTGTACTGATAAGACACAGAAATTATGAATTTTATGACAATCATTGGATGCTACAAGATTTAGAAGGATAAAATGATAAAACATTATTTTTTGGCTGCCTATCTGTGCCTGCCCATCCTGATTCACATAGATCCACATGGCAAACAGCTCTAGAAGGACATGTAAAATTGTTCTCTGAAATGAGGGACAGAATGGCCTCTTCAAAGTGTTAATGAAGTGAGCAATAGATTAACTGGAATTTGGAAGGCCATGGGTCCATCTCCTGGGTTTCAGAGAGCTGTCCACAGCAGTCTCATTGAACAGCAGTTAAAGGGAATGGAAGGTGTTAGCAGAACCTCCCTGAAGAGCCATTCCTGTAAAGAACTACAAACTTGTCATCTTCTTGGCCCTTGGGAAGCAGATGTGCATGACAGATAAGCTCCCTGTCCCATTCCAGGCTACGGAGAAAGAAAGTTCAATAAGCAACAAGGGTACGTTCATGGTAAAGGAAGTATGTAACATAAGAACCTCACTGGATGAATGATACAGGAACTTTGGGAAATCTTTTCTAGAGAAGTTGACTTTTAAGCTGAGACTTGAAGCCGGAGTATGGTTCTGCCAGGCAGAGGCCAAGGAGAAGTGTGTCTTGGGAAGTAAAAATGTCTGAGGTGTTCCAAGAAGACACAACAGCACGAGGGAAGGCTCAGGGCAGCAGAGCTTGGCTCATTTAAGAAACAGCAAAGGATCCAATATGGATGGGCTGTAGATCTGGAGGTGGGCAGGGGGGCAGGGCAAGGCTAGGTAGGCTGGGTAAAGGAGCTTGAGTATTTTCCAAAGGCATTGGTGGGGATCCCTTGGAGGCAGGAGAGTGCCATGAGAAGATTGTTCTTTTGGAAAGATTACTGGATTACTAATAGCCTGTGGTATAGAAAGTGGATTGAAAGGTACAAGAAAGCCCAGCAAGTAGACAATTACAGAAACCCTTCGAGATGAAGGAAGCTGGCGTGGAGTGCAGCAGACAAGCACTTAGATATGGTTTCATAGGATCCTACATGGGGCTGGGGAAGAGCTGACATTGACGAGGAAGATGGTGGCGAATTTCATTTTGGCCTCCATCCTTCTTTCCTTCCTTCCTCTCTTCCTTCTGCCCTCCCTCCCTCCCTCCTTCCTGCTCCTTCTCCTCCTCCTCCTCTCTCTCTCCCACCACCATTCAACATATATTCCAACAAGCCATAAAAAAGTAATCCCAGGGGCGCTATGCCTTCAGATCAGGTCATGATCCCAGGCTCCTGGGATCAAGTCCTGTGCCGGGTTCCCTGCTCAGTGGAGAGTCTGCTTCTCTCTCTCCCTCTGCCCCCCCCCCCCATTCATGTGCATGTGCTCTCTCTCTCTCTCTCTCAAATAAATAAATACATCTTAAAAATAAAATTAAAAAAAGAAGTGATCCCACTTGAGTATGAGCATCTCCTCCCCAGGCCTCTTGTTGGCTGCCCTTCATTAAATATTTCCCCTCTTGCCTGGTACCATGTTTGTTTTCATTACTTTTCCACTGACAATTCACACACCTGTAACTTTTTTTGCACTTTCTCTGTGAAACTACAGACTTCATGAACTTACCTCAGGAACTTTCCTTTGTGGAACCTTATGCTGAAGGAAACAAAAATGAAGTAAATAAAGAGAAAGTTTCCAGGCCTCTAGGGGAATGTCCTTATTTGCTGACTATATTGTATGAATGGGCATAGAATTAGGAGCCCTAATTTCTAGTATACAAGGTAAACAAAAATGAACTAATTAAAACAATCCATTTGGAGTACATTCAGATCTCCTTGTTGACCCCAAATTCCTAGCCCCAACTCTTTGGGGATTTACTTTCTGTCCCTTAAACCTTTCCTGGCCTATCATAAGGAGCAGGTGTGCAGAAGACAATGGGATGCACATCTCATAGAACTCCGGTGTTGGTCATAATGATAAGGTAGGGGGGCAGAATTTCCACCCCAAATGTGCCTCTTTGACATGAAGAATATTTTAGGCTCATTATTATTTCTTTATTGTGTTATGTTAGTCACCATACAGCACATCATTAATTTTTGATAATGTGTTCCATGATTCACTGTTTGCATCTAACACGAAGTGCTCCGTGCAACCCCTGCCCTCCTTAAAACCCAAAACCGGCTCACCCATCCCCCACCACCTCCCTTTTAAAATCCTCCATTTGTTTCCCAAAGTCCATAGTCTCTCATGGTTCGTTGACTCCGATTTCTTCCCTTTATTTTTCCCTTCTCCATGCTATTCCTTATGTTCCACAAATAAGTGAAACCATATGATAATTGAGTTTCCCTGTTTGACTTACTTCACTCAGCATAATCTCCTCCAGTCACATTCATGTTGATGCAAAAGTTGGATATTCATCCTTTCTGATGGCTGAATAATAGTCCATTATTTTTAAGAAACGGAAGGCTCAGGAAGAGCCTTGGACCTTCGCCAATTGCCAAAAAGAATTTAGGTAGGAGGTCTGCTCCAGGAACAGAGCTATTATCATCATAGATAAACACAGTGTAATATGAACTAGGTGAGGTAGACCTAGAAAGATTTTATTTAATTAATAATTAATTATTTTAGAGTATGGTGGGGTAGGGAGGGGCAGAAGGAAAGGGAGAAGAGAGGAAGAATCTCAGGCAAGCTCCTGCATGGAGCCCAATGCAGGACTCGATCTCATGACCCTGTGATCATGACCTGAGCCGAAATCAAGAGTCGAATGCTTAACCAACAGAGCCACCCAGGTGCCCTGAATATCTGTACATATGAAACAATAAATCCCCATTCTCTCCTTCCCTCAAGCCCTGATAAACACCATTCTACTTTCTGTATCTATGAATTTGATGACTCTAGGTAGAATCAGACAATATAATTTTTTGTGTGTGTGACTGGCTAATTTCATTTAACATAATATCCTCAAGGTTCATTCATGTTGTAGCATGTGTCATAATTTCTTTCCTTTTTAAGGCTTAATAATTTTCCATTGCTTATCTATACCACATTTTATGTTTCTGTTCATGCATGAATGAACACTGGGTGCTTCTGGTTTTCACTATTGAGAATAGTGCTGAACACAGTTAAACAAATAATCCCTTTGAGTTCTTGCTGTCAATTCTTTTGGGTATAGATAAGGAAGTTGAATGCTAGATACATGGTAATTCTATATTTAATTTTTTTAGTAACTGCCACATTGTTTTCCATGGCAGTTAAACTGTTTTTTGTACCTCACAACAGTGCAAAGGGTTCCAATTTCTCCACAACCTCTCCAACACTTGATATTTTCTTGAGGGTGGCCATCCTAATGGGTGTGAAGTGATATCTAGTTATAGTTTTGATTTGCACTTCCCTAATAATAAGTGATATTGAGTATCTTTTTATGCATTTGTTGACCATTTGTATATCTTCTTTGGAAAGCTGTCTATTGGGTCTCTTGTCCATTTTTCATTGAGTTGTTTGGGTTTATTTCTTGCTGTTGTTGAGTTGGAGGAGTTCTTTGTATATTATGTACACTAATCCTCTATCAAGTATATGATTTGAGATTATTTTTCCCATTCCATAGGTTTCCTTTTCAATTTATTAATTGTGTCCTTTGATAGAGATGGCCCCTTAAATTTCATGCCATAGGTTCCTCTCTTGCCTCACCCCATGCCTGACCCTCATATTAGTCCTTGTCTCTTCCACAAGCTTTTGACACATCTGAAGTATCTGAAACAACCAAGAGTGCACCTGGATTTCTGAAATTAAGCTCAGAATTTTATTCTTCCCTCTGAACTCTTTTTATAACCTGAGGTATCCAAATTTGAATGCTGTTTCTGAAGCATGACGTAGCCTATCCTAATTATTACAAGAGATAAGAAGCCCCAAAGAAAGGTTGCTAGGACCCCTCTGTGCCATCCCTAAGAAGAGAGAAGCTTTAGAACTCTCATTAAAGGATCACAATGGGCCAGGCACTATTTTATTTTACATGTGTTAACTCTCTTAATCCTGACAACAGCTTTACAATATGGATCCTGTTTGCACTCCTCACTTTTCACATGAAGGCAGAGGACAGTAGGGCTGAATAAATTGCTGAAGGTAAGGCAGCTAATAGGTTGCAGAACTCGGATTTGGATCACAGAAGGCTGGTTCCAGATTCTGTCCTCTTAACCAATTATAAAATGTAGTTGATACATCATGTTTCTCATATTTAATTTTAAAAGTTATTTCAGATTTTGGCATCTTTCAGTGCAGTTGGTTTCCAGCATACTGCATTTTTTGGGCTTTGCTTAGACATCGTGGCTCCTCTTCTAGCATTTCTTTCCTTCTCTTGGCTACCAGAAATGACTTCTATTCTCTACTCACATGAGCAAAATCTGAGCCTCCTGTAAACCCATCCCTTCCTACTGAGCACTTTGTCCATGGCTATATTCAGTAGCTGAAATCAGGACCGTCAGTTAAACCCCTCCTACCTCTAAAAAGCATATTGTAATAGAACAATAGTGGTCGATCTCAGTCCCTCCGACCCCAAAAGGTTCGGAGGAATAACGAAAAGCTACACCTGACTCTTAGGTATAGAAAAGCAAGCCCCACTTCTCTGGCTCAGAGTCAGAGAATGATGCCCTCTTAGCAAGTTCAATGTCTCAGCAGGTCATACCTCTCAGGGAAAGGAAGAATTTGTGTCTTCACATACTCTCTCTGGCTGATGATGTGTTTGATGTTCTCCCATATTCTTTCACCAACACTGAATTCTAATGGATTAGGTAAAATAGCCAAGTCCAGCTCATGAATAGGATGTCTCTTTGAATCAAGTCTATTTATCCAGAAAAAAATCACTTCTGTAGGTTTCTGGAACACCTCAGCTGTTGACAAATGATCCCCACGGCTTCTTTTCATCTCCCTTGGCTCCAGAACCCCATTGATCTTGAGGATAAAATGGCTTCACCACCAACCCACCCCTGCTGTCCTAATTATTGTGACTTGTCGTTTTCTGCAGGGTCCTATGGATCTACTCTGAGACGGGTACATGGGTGTATCCTGTGTTAGCCAAACTCAGCCCGGTGGGTCTAACAGCCTTCTTCTCTCTCAGCTACATCTTTAGTGCTGGCATCTATCTGCTTGGAGAGAAGCTCAACTACTGGAAATGGGGTCAGTTTATTTCTCTTTTACCTACAGAGGCATGCTTCCTTACACTTTCTCCACCTCTCCTGGAAACAGAAGGAGAAACTAATCCCAAAGCAGAAGGCAGTAATGCTTAATGCCTTTGTCCAAAGGATTCAGACAGGTCCTACCAAAGTAGGCAAAGGGAAAGCTTGGGGAACTTTGAATTTTCTCAAAGGACCCCTTCA
>RCUC01068862.1:0-12205 GCA_003697995.1 Taxidea taxus jeffersonii
CTCACGTGGACTTTTCTCTCTGTGCGTGCCCATCCCTGGTGTGTCTCTGTGTGTCCACATTCCCCTTGTTGTAAGAACACCAGTCACATCCGAGTAGAGCCCAGCCTCACAGCCCCATTTTAAATTATTCACCTCTTTTAAAAGCCTTGTCTCCAAATATAGTCACATTCCGAAGTAGCAGGGTTTAGGGCTTCAACATATGAATTCGGGGGGAACACAATTCAGCCCCTAAGAGGACATATCCACATTGACCCAACAAATTACAAATGTTTCAAATAATCCTGCAATATTAAAGTAGACTCAATCTCACAACTCGCAAAGATAGTTTTTCATGATGCTTTTCTCATGTTGTTTCTGTGGCCAAGAGAAAAAAATTATTCCCAGTAACATAAAAATGTTTTTGCTCTTCAAGGATCAAACTTTTTCCTTTTCCTAAAGCAAAGAGTAGTTGTCAATGAATGGATCTTAATCAAGCTCTTGATAATACCCTTTCTAAGTACTTTCTAAGTACTTTGTGCTTTCTAAGTACTTGGTACTTGTGTACCTTTCTAAGTCTTGGTGCTTTAATATTCCCCACTGGGAAATACATGACTATTCCCATTTGTAAAATAGGAATGATACCTATCTTGCCTATATCACTAGACAGTATTGGATAGATATAGAAATGATATTTAACAACAGTAGTTTTAATCTATGAAATGCAACATTAATGCAAAGTGAAACTATTAATACTGCCATTCCAGGGGCGCCTGGGTGGCTCAGTGGGTTAAAGCCTCTGCCTTCGGTTTAGGTCATGATCTCAGGGTCCTGGGATCAAGCCCCGAGTCGGGCTCTCTGCTCAGCGGGGAGCCTGCTTCCTTCTCCTCTCTCTCTGCCTGCCTCTCTGCCTACTTGTGATCTCTGTCAAATAAATAAATAAAATCTTTAAAAAAAAATAATGCCATTCAGTGCAACAAATGGGGAATGAGGAAATTTGTGACAAAAATTCTGTTAATTTTTATGCAGCCTTTACTTTTTTGGCTAAGGTTTATTTCAAGAACTATTGAATGAGTTTGGAAGGAGTAGTGAAATGTATGTATATGCCATTAAGCAAGCTGCTCTTTCCATTAACTAAGAAAAGAATCTGAAGGTGGGGATTTAGGAAGGGAAGAAACTCAGCCAGATTCTAATTTCGTCTCCCTTCTATGTATACTTTTTAATTTTTTTAACATAAATTTGTTTGAACTCACTCAGCACTCCTTTTGTGAAGGAAGTGTATGAAATGAGGGAGTTTCAGAACTGAGCCAGTGTCTATGGCAACACAACATTCTAAGGAATGGCAATACACTTCAATCTTTCCTATCTGATAGCAAAAGAGAGGAGCTAGATGCACATCTGGGGAAAGGTGGCAATCAGCTTCAATTTGTCTTGTGTAAATAAGGATTCTCTTTCTATCAATGGAAGTTCAAATCTTTTCATTTTGTCTCTCCTGTCTACATAAATGCTCACCGAGGAAGCATTAGGCTTAGAGAAGATTCTCAAAATTTGTAATTGCTTTATCTTTTCTCTCTCGTTAGTTACCTGTGGTGAATACTGTAGGAAGGTTGAGTTGTTAACACTAATTATTTCAATCCTGATTTGTTATTCAGCTTGCAAGTGTCAGTCCCCATATGTTTCTGTTTCTATACCTAGCTTTGAAGGTTATAGATAAGATAAAAATATATATATCAGCATTTTCAGTTAATAACGTATTCCAATCTTATGCAGACTCTCCAGAAAATAAGAAGAAAATGCAGACTAAGACTCAGGTCATTTTATAAACTTAATATAACTTTGATATAAAAATAAAACAAGGAATATTCAGGAAAAGAAAGTTTCAGGCCAATTATACTCACTTATACACCAAAACAAGAATCCTGAACAAAATATTGGTAGACTAAATTATATATTATCATCATTCCACGTTCAATTTATCCAAGTAATGTATGGTTGGTCTAACACTAGAATAATTCGCTAGTGTATTTAATGATATTTAGAGGCTAAAGGGAAAAAAATCATATAATCAACTGGGTAAGTTCAGAAAAAATATTTGATAAAATTTAACACACTCTTTCATGATCAACGTGAGCTTCCTTAACCCATAAAAAGATAACTACAAAATGTCCACAGCAAATGTCCTTCATAAGATTGAGCAATCTTACTAAAACAAGAATAAGACAAGCCTACCCTCTGTCATCACTTCTCCTTAGCATTACACCAGAGCTCCGAACCAGATGAGTTCTAAGAGATTAAAAAGAAATAAAGGGGGGATGCCTGGGTGGCTCAGTTGGTTAAGCGGCTGCCTTCGGCTCAGGTTATGATCCCAGCGTTCTGGGATCGAGTCCCACATCGGGCTCCTTGCTCGCCAGGGAGCCTGCTTCTCCCTCTGCCTCTGCCTGCCACTCTGTCTGCCTGTGCTCGCTAGCTCTCTCTCCTTCTCTCTCTGACAAATAAATAAAAATTAAAAAAAAAAAAAAAGAAAGAAAGTGTATTGGGACTAGATAGTAAAGAAAAAACCAAAAACAAACAAAGTGTATTTATTTAAAAATGATCTAATTGTTTACACAGAAAACCAAAAGAATCTGTAAATTACTGAAATAAATAGTTATGAGATGTAACATAAGATTAATAAACAGATATGAGTAATAAACGGTCAATATTCTTTTTTTTAGTCAATATTCTTTTTAAAAAGATACTATTTACAGACACGAAATAGCTATAAAGATACCATTTGCAAAGCCAAAAACTGTGAGATATTTTTTAATTAATCTAACAAGTATGTTTAAGACTTCTATGAGGAAAATTGTAAATTTTTTGAAAGACATTTAATAGTAACTCAAAGAGATATGTCCTGTTCTGGCTAGTAAACATCGATATCATAAAGATTTCAGTTCTTCCTGAGCTGACCTATAGGTTCAGTGCAATTCCTGCCCAGGAACTTGACAAGCTAATGTTACAATATATATGGAAGGCGTGTTGAAATATATATTAGAGAAAAGACCTCCCAAGATGAAAATCAGAGTGGAAAGACTTGCCATACTGGAAATCAAGATTTATTTTCAAGCTTTAGTAATTAAGGTATTAGGATAAGCAAATATACTGATGGGGGGAAAGAAAAAAAAAAAACAAAAAGGCCCAACACATAATGGAACCTTGATATATGAGAGGAGTGGTGTTGTAAAGCAGTGGAGGAGGATCCCAGACTCATCCCTCACACAAAAAATCAATTACTGGGGGATTAAAGACTTTAACATGAGAAACACAGCTTTTAGGGCATGGAGAGATGACTAGGTGGAACACAGAGGGTTTTTAAAACAGTAAAATATTCTGTAGGTTATAATCATGGTTATATGTCATTATACATTTGTCTGAACCCACGGAATGTACAGCACCAAGAGTGAACCCTACTGTCAACTGTGGCTTTGGGTGGTTATAATGTGTCAATGTACTTCTTCAATTATAACAAATGTACCACTCTGGTGGGGGATAGTGACAGTGGAAGAGACTATGTATGTGTGAGGACAAGGTATATATGGAAAATCTCTGTACCTTCCTCTCAATTTTGCTGTAAACATAAAACTCTCTTTAAAAAAATTGTCTTTGGGGCGCCTGGGTGGCTCAGTGGGTTGGTTGGGCCTCTGCCTTCAGCTCGGGTCATGATCTTGGGGTCGTGGGATCGAGTCCCATATCGGGCTCTCTGCTTGGCGGGGAGCCTTCTTCCTCCTCCTCTCTCTCTGCCTACTTGTGACCTCTGTCTGTCAAATAAATAAATAAAATATATTTTAAAAATTTTAAAAAATTGTCTTTATTTATTTATTTTTAGGTAAGCTCCATGCCAGCATGGAGCACAACACAGGGCTTAAACTCATGACCTTGAGATCAAGACCTGAGCTGGGATCAAGAGTCAGACACTTAACTGATGGAGCTACCCAGGTGCCTCCCCAAAACTAACTTTAAACAAAAGTGAATTGGGGGGAATTGGAAGGGGAGAAGAACCATGAGAGACTGTGGACTCTGAGAAACAAACTGGGGTTTTGGAGGGAGGTGGGGTTGGGGGGATGGGTGAGCCTGGTGGTGGGTATTAAGGAGGACATGTATGGCATGGAGCACTGGGTGTGGTGCATAAACAATGAATCTTGGAACACTGTATCAAAAACTAATGAAGTTTTTTTTTTCAAGATTTTGTTTACTTATTTGACAGAGACACACAGCAAGAAAGGGAACATAGGCAGGGGGAGTGGGAGAGGGAGAAGAAGGCTTCCCACCAAGCAGGGAGCCCAATGTGGGGCTGGATCCCAGGACCGTGGGATCATGACCTGATCCAATGGCAGATGCTTAACTGACTGAGCCACCCAGGTGCCCCTAATGATGTATTTTATGGTGACTAACATAACACAATAAAAATAAAAATAAAAAAACAAAATCATCTGTTTGCAAAAAATAATTAATTAAACACACACATAAATGAATGAATGAATGAATAAATAAATAAATAAATAGTTTTGGCTCAGGTTGTGATCTCAGGGTGTTAGGATCAGCCCCACATCTGCGTTCAGTGCATGGGGTCTGCTTGGGGTTTCTTTCTCCCTCTCCCTTTGCCCCTCTCCCCACCATGTGTGCATTCATGTGCTCATGCTCTCTCTCTCTCTCAAAAATAAAAAAATCTTAAAAAAACACAAAATAGTCTGGCCTTCTTTGGTAAAGTTGAGTCTATATTACCAATAATAGGTATAAAATTTATAGCACCATTGCTTATGACCGGAAAAGCATAAACTTTTAGACAAAAAATCATGTAAGCATTCTAACTGTTCATTAATAAGTAAATGGATTTTTATTTTATTTTTTTATTTTTATTTTTAAAAAGACTTTATTTATTTTTTTGACAGACAGAGATCACAAGCAGGCAGAGAGGCAGGCAGAGAGGAGGAAGCAGGATTTTCATTTTATTTTTATTTTATTATTTAAAATCTTTATTTTTTTTTAAAGACTTTATTCATTTATTTGTTAGAGAGAGAGAGAGAGAGAGAGTGAGCACTGGCAGACAGAGTGGCAGGCAGAGGCAGAGGGAGAAGCAGGCTCCCTGCCAAGCAAGGAGCCCGATGCGGGACTCGATCCCAGGACGCTGGGATCATGACCTGAGCCGAAGGCAGCGGCTTAACCAACTGAGCCACCCAGGCGTCCCAGGATTTTCATTTTAATGTGGTATGTTCAAATCAGTAAGTTCTATACAGCAGTGGAAGAGTAAACTACTACTCACATGTCAACATGGATAAATCTTTGAAACATGACACCAAGTGAAAAAAGCAAGTCACAGGGCCTCCTGGCTGTCTTGGTCAGTAAAACATGCAACTCCTGATTTGAGGTTGTGAGTTTGAGCCCCATGTTGGGTGTAGAGATTACTTAAAAATAAAATCTTTAAATGGGGTGCCTGGGTGGCTCAGTTGGTTAAGTGTCCTAGTCTTGATTTTGGCTTGGGTCATGATCTCAGGGTTGTGAGATTGAGCTACATACTCCAAAACTGCTGGACTTTGAACTTGAGGATCTTATTATTACTCCCCATTTTCTTTTCAGAAGTACTGTCTGAAATAAATTATGAAAATAAGAAAACCATAACTTGAACCCCAAATGTTCTCTGCTTATAGATTTAAAAGCATTGGCAATGCACAAACATTTATCTAGGACACTAATTTACTATTAGATTGTAAGGCAGTCCAAATAATTTTAGAAGGAATGATAATTTGACAATGCAGTATATTCAAGGGAAGAGTACATATTTTGTACTCAAACCCAAAGGAACTTCTTGGACTTCTCTTTCTGTGGGTGGAAGGAAGTGTGCATGAGAGGAGAGAGTGAGCAAGTGAGGAATCTGATGGCAACAATCAAGCCCTAGGAGTCAACTGTTTTTAAGAAATCTTGACTTCTATCATTCTCAGATAGTAAGCCAATGATTTCCCTTTGCACGTGAGCTAATTTGGTTGAATTTCTGTTGCATGAAACCAGAACCTCCTGACATATGCATGTTCTATTTTTCTTTTTTTTAAGAATTAAAAAAATTTTTATTTCATTCATTCATTTGACAGAGAGAGAGTGTGTGTGCACAAGCAGGGGGAGAGACAGAGGGAAATGGAGAAGCAGGCTCCCCACTGAGCAAGAAGCCTGACACAGGGCTCAATCCTAGGACCCTGAGATCATGACCTGAGCTGAAGGCAGATGCCCAACCGACTGAGCTACCCCGGCACCCCCTATTTTTCTTTTTTTAGAAGAAGTTGATTTTATGAAATTTTCAAGCACATCAAGGACATACGTAATAGATGCAATAAGGGGACATCAGAGTATTCACACAAGAAGCAAAGTTTCACAAAGACCACTGGCATCTGGTTTGCTTCCTCCTGGGCTCATCCGTCTCCTAGCCACCAAAAAGACCCACAGTTTTGATTAGTTATCTATTTTTTTTTTTTTTTTTTTGCTTTTCACTGTAGCTTTGCTTATATGTAGATATGTGTTATAGGCTGAATTCTGTTTCCCCAAATTCATACGTTGAAGTCCTATGTAGCTAAATCTACAAAAGATGGAAGGTAAAATCCCTGAACATGTTAACTGTGAAAGTTCCATATAGTTCATCTTCAAAAAATGAGTGCTTTACCATAATTACATAACAAGTTTTAAAATTTACATGTGTTTCTTTTTTGAAACATCCATAACCTGGAAAAATGTAATTATGTGTACATGACTACATGATAAAATGTTTACTCTTGAATCAGCAAGCCAATCAATCCCCAAAAACCGATCTCAGAAATAAAGAGCATCAAATTCTTGCACTCAGAAAAGAAACATTTATCAAGAAAAGAAAAATAAGGACATTTCATATGACAAAACGAAACTACTTTTGTTTATTGTTGCAATGACATTAAAACCAAGTAGGCTTATGCAAACTTGAAGAGAGATTAGGGCTTTACTACTCTCTGAACTGATGGTATTTATATATCTAAGAAAGGACACTAAATGAGGTGACAATTACAGAAGGCTCTCATTGACAGTGGAAACATTATTCAAGATGTGAATAAAGCATCAAGTGGATAGAACTGGATTATGTTTCTCCTTTTTGCAATTCTTTTTTTTTTAAGATTTTATTTATTTATTTGACAGACAGAGATCACAAGTAGGCAGAGAGGCAGGCGGGGGGCCGGGGGGAGCAGGTTCCCCGTTGAGCAGAGAGTCCAATGGGGGCTCAATCCCAGGACCCTGAGATCATGACTGAGCTGAAGGCAGAGGCTTTAACCCACTGAGCCACCCAGGAGCCCCTCCGCTTTGCAATTATTGAGGAGGCAGTATTTTGCACACTGGTAGAAGGAGTTAAGAAATATTAAGAAGTCATTACAGTACATTTAACATTTACACGTTGTACGTACCAAGGACTCCATTTACTGAGCACCTACTATGAGCAATGAACTACATGTTGAATCACAATTACATGCAGTTTCTTCCACATTTTTCTCTGGCTTAATTGAATTTAACCAGGTCAAAAGCTTCTCTATAGAGACAAAAAAATAGATCAGTAGTTGCCTGGGGGTGAAGGAGGGAGTGTGGGTTGAATGTCATTTGTTTTTTAAATTGGATTTTTGAGGTTGGTTTACCTAATCAACAACAAACATTAACATATAATCTGAGTGGATCCACCTATGTGTGGATTTTTTTTAATATAAATATAGTTCAGTACTGTAAGTATATTTTCTCATTCTTGTGATTTTTTTTCTTTTTTTTAAAAGATTTTATTTATTTATTTATTTGACAGAGAGAGAGAGAGAGAGAGAGAGAGACAGAGATCACAAGTAGGCAGAGAGGCAGGCAGAGAGAGAGGAGGAAGCAGGCTCCCCGCTGAGCAGAGAGCCCGATGTGGGGCTCGATCCCAGGACCCTGGGATCATGACCTGAGCCGAAGGCAGAGGCCTTAACCCACTGAGCCACCCAGGCGCCCCTCTTGTGATTTTCTTAATAACATGTTCTTTTCTTCTAGCTTACTTTATTGTAAAAACACCGTATTGTTGGGTCCATGGTCAAAGGAAGGAGACTGATACAAAGCGAAGGTCAAGCAAAGCTTTATTTCGTGCCAAGCACTGAGAATCAAACTGACCTTCCAGGGCCATTTCTTACAAAGAGGTGACCCCTCCCTGCCTTACGGACTAACTTTTAAAGGGCAAAGGCCATGTGGTTGGGCCTGGCCACGCACAGGTGGCCAATGAGATTGTAACACACAGAGAAAGCTGCACAGTCATGCTAGGTCACACACGGGTGGCCAATTGAATTACAATTTACCCTGTAGTAGATATTTGAACTAGCCTATCACCTTGGTCAGAACTGGCGCCCAAAAGGTGCCCAAAGGGCGGGGCCCATACTCCTTGGTAGCTAGGGAGACAGTATGTGCCCCCACTGATTGGATACCTCCACCTGGCCTGACCCACCCTTGTATTTGGGCTTTGTTACCTGGGACTGGTTTTCGGGACTTGTTTTTATGGAAGTCCCCTGGGGGGGAGGGGCAGGGTCAGTTTAAGTTTTACTGCATAAACAACAAAATGGCTGTTCAACCGAAATGGACCCGTTTTGGCTAAATAGGCCCTTACAGTATATAATACACATGACATACAAAATATGTGTTAATCAACTGCTTACGTTATCTGTAAGGTTTCCAGTCAGCAGTACTTTATTAGTACTTAAGTTTAGGGGAGTCAAAATTTGTATGTGGATTTTCAACTGTGTGGAGGTCCAGCACCCCAATCACTGTGCTGTTCAAGGGTTAGCAGTACTGATTCTGTCAGGTTACAGTTGTTTCAAAAGATGTGCGTATAAATCTTAATGGGAACTTTTGGAGTGATGGTGATGCTCTAGAACTAGATGGTGGTGATGAATGACTTCTCAAAAGATTTGTTTTCCCCAAATGCTATTCATTTAAAAATAAGGCCCAATGTGATATTGAAACTTGGTACTAAGAGTAAAAATGCTTAAGTGTATCAACTATTATGTGAAATAAGTATTTGTGTCACCAGCTAGCTTCCCAAGACCTGGCCTTTACAACTCAGTTGCTTGTGCTCACTAACCTTTGTCTTACACATTTCCCCAAACTCTTTTTTTCTGGTTTCCTCTACACTCGGGCCAATGAAACCCCAGAGTACCCCCCAGGTGATGGTAACCGGCCTGACCAGGTCCGGGCCCAGAACTCCCACACCTTTTGAGCTAAACCTGAGTTGCACCTGCACAGATGGACCATGGAGTGACCTTTACCTCATTATAATACTAACGTATCCTCGCAAGGAGGAGCCTTAGCCTCATTTACATAACATGCAATGTATGTATAGGCATGTTTCCTTAAGGCACATCTGTGACCATATGCCCATCTCTACAGAGGATGGTAGGCTTCCTTATCTAAATATTCATCCTAACCCTAAACTAAAGGAACCCAACCAGCCTCTCTCAGGGTGTCAAAGCTTTGGAAGCTATTCCCTGTGATCTTCTGATTTGCTACAAATAAAAGTTTTCTTTGTTGGATAACTCAATCTCACGCAGTTTCTGACTCAGCAAGGAGTGAGCTCATTTTGGCTAAATTACATTTGTGCATGAGAAATGCTTCTAAAGAACAATTACAAAATTTGATCTGGGTTTTCATGACTATTTTATCTTACAGTTAATGATGTATTGCTAGAATTTTTAAAGCTCAAGCAATAATTATGTCCATGATCAACATTTAATTCTATTTAGTAGACAAGTTTTAAGGTGTCATATTTAATTAATGATTACACACACAGCTATGAAAACATCTATCTTGGCTCTTGCAGTTTATGCAAATTTTATATAATTATTCCCCAGAGAGAGTAGTCCACTTAAAATAAAACTCTTAAACTTGATTTAAATTGCTTTTTCTGTATCATGAGTTATATAACATGATCCTTATTATCATACTGTAGAAAACTACATCTCGATAAAATTTGACTTAACTTTGACTCCAAACTGTATGTTCAACCTTTAGATATGGATCAGTTGAAATACACAAAAAATACAATCATTTGTGTCCTCAGAAAAGTAGGTGACCTCATTAAACCCAAATTTGAAATTTTCTGTTATTATTTGAAGTACACTAATATCACAAATAGGAACAGGTAGAATCATCTATAAACCTGCACTTGTGTCCAAGTTGTCAGATGCTAAAAGCAAAGAAGTCCCATTTTCAGAGTTTGTTGCCATTAGGGTATATCATAGTTTCCCTCCAGCCACAGACCCTTTGCACACACTGTTTGGATGTTTGCCATGCTCTTCATTCACCCCTTATATCTGAGTTCTGATATTTCTTCCTGTAGAAAGTCTATCCCCAGCCCCCAAGTCAGATCAGACTCCCTTGTTAAATGCTCTACCCCTCCAAGAGGCATTCATTTCCTTCAGAGCATTTCCTTGGATTGCAATTGCATAATCACTAAGTCAAACATTGAATTAATGCTGATCTCCCACAGTTCTACCCACCAGGGGAGCAGAGTCCTTATCTTGTTTTGCTCTTTATTGGCTGTATCTTTTTCTACTAACAAGTGCCTGGTGCAGAACAAACACATAAAGTATTATTCCTTGAAGGAGGAAAGAAAGAAAAGAAAAACAGCATGCTAGATTATTTTCCTGGAGCCATCCTGCTTGAGGTCCAGCCAACCTCACCAAAGAGGGAAATGGGGTGATTGGAGTCACACATTGGGAAAGCAATATGATTGTGACCATGTGCCTCCAGGCAAGCCAATCAGACCTGTTCTTTCCCAGGAATTTAAATCTTGAGGGGATTATATAGGACAAACCTTTGGAGGTGAAGCCTCATCAGGAGTGCCCAAGGTCCTACAAAGACAAGCTGTCAGTTTTTGTTCCACTGGGCCCTGGAGCAGCCTTTCAGCTTTGCTCTCTGAGACATGGTTCTTCAACTTTCATTTAAATCCTGTGAGTTACTCTAGAATTTTTTATTTTTGCTTAAATTTGCCGAAGTTCCTTTCTTTTGCTCACAGCCAAAGAACCCCAACTGTTATATTTTCCTATCTCCTTTATACTGATCAGATGTAGACTTCTATATTGCAATACTTCTCAAGTCTAGGGACTCATGCTTTAAGTTTCAAAATTGTTGCTAAAGGAGTATGCTTCATTTAACCTACACAAATGCTCAAACACAATGATTGCTTGGACCTGTTTTATTTATTTATTTATTTATTTTTATTTTTAAATTTATTTATTTGTCAGAGAGAGAAGGAGAGAGAGCGAACGAACACAGGCAGACAGAGAGGCAGGTAGAGAGAGAAGCAGACTCCCTGCCGAGCAAGGAGCCCAATGTGGGACTCGATCCCAGGATGCTGGGATCATGACCTGAGCCGAAGGCAGCTGCTTAACCAACTGAGCCACCCAGGCGTCCCTGGACCTGTTGTTTTAAATTGACCCAGGCCACCCCCCTTCCCCGCCCTCCTGCTGGTGCATTTCTAGCACACCTTCTGCAAGACCCTCTCTATTTTCCACCTCCAAACTGTGATGGGTGGGATGCTTTTTTTTCCACAGCCAAGTAACCTTTCTCAAAATTCAATCAGCTCTTTAAGTTCCACATCCCTGAAACATAGAACTTCAGCTCCAAGGACTCCTTCATTTCTCTGGAGCTTGCCTACCTCTACCCAACTTTCCTCCTTCCTTCCTGTCTCTGAATGAGAGACTTCTTCCTCCAGAAGCCTGGGTGGCTCAGTCAGTTGGTTGTCTGCCTTTGGCTCAGGTCATGATCCCAAGGTCCTGAGATCGAGTCTCACAACAGGCTCTCTGCTCAGCGAGGATCCTGCTTCTCCCTCTCCCCGCTCCTCCTTCTGCCTGGTGCTCCCCCTGCTTGCTCTCTCTCTCTCTCTGACAAACACATACATAAAATCTTTAAAAAGAAAAAAAGAGAGAGAGAGAGAGAGACTCCTTCCTCATTAAGGCAATCTGCCACTTGTGCACAACTGTCTGTCTCTTATGGTGCCATCCTCTTGGCAGTCCCAACTTGGGAAAGCTCCAAATACTTTGCTTGCATTATCTCATTAAATCCTGACAACAGGGGCGCCTGGTTGGCTCAGTAGGTTAAAGCCTCTCCCTTCGGCTCAGGTCATGATCCCAGGGTCCTGGGATTGAGCCCTGCATCTGGCTCTCTGCTCAGCAGGGAG
>RCUC01068864.1:0-35886 GCA_003697995.1 Taxidea taxus jeffersonii
CCCCCTGGAGGCAAAGCCCACTACAAATCAGAGGACTGATTATGTATCAGCTTCACTGGCAGCAAGGTCTCAGCCTTTGAGGGGACTCAGTAACTATTCAGTGAATCATAGCTCTAGTTGGGGACTTTTGTATTCTTTGCCAAAAGTAAATGTAAACTCCCAAATGTAATACTTACACTGATACACGTTGATACGGGGGAAGGGGCCAGGAACTCAGAGGAGGATGCTCACTCAGGCTAAGCAACTGGCCACGTGCTTGCAATTCTGACCAGTCAGCTACTTCCCAGCTTTTGTCAACTGAGAGCCCTTCGCCTGCTCCATCATTTC
This sequence comes from Taxidea taxus jeffersonii, assembly GCA_003697995.1. NCBI lineage: Eukaryota > Metazoa > Chordata > Mammalia > Carnivora > Mustelidae > Taxidea > Taxidea taxus. Next base: position 328 of record RCUC01068864.1, read on the forward strand.
CCAGGGGTGTTCCGAGGATCACCCTCAGAAAGTAAGCTCAGGGCAAGATCACCGGCCCCCTGAACATGGCTGCTGTGGGACAGTATCACTGCGGGAAATGACGCACTGCCACCCACCGGGTACTTACACTCATCTGCTCCACTCATAAGAGAGCGGGCAGCCCTCCTGCTCCTGCAGCCCCAGCACACACTTGCGTGCACGGCCTCCCTTCCCTGCCAAGGACACTATACATTTTAACTGAACTTTAGCAGATCCCACAAAGGGGGATCAATCTGGAATGGCAGCAGGAGCAGTGGGAAAAAGATCATCTCCAATTTCCACAGGCCAGGCAAGGCCTCCACATTGTTTCATTCTTAGCCTGGGAAACTGACAAGGAAACTCCAGTCCAGCCCTGTTGCCAGCAACACCTTCCAGAGTGAGGCCTGCAGCATGTCCCCGAGGATGAAGTGTCCCTAGCTTCTCCTCTAACCTGCCCCCAGCCCTGCATGTCAGGTCACCTCTGGGGCCCTTAGAAAACACTCACAGCGTCCCGGCTGGTGGACTTCATGATCTCACTCAGCCCAATGCACACGCCCTGCCTCTCGTCGCTCTTCTGAGACCTCAGGCCTTCCTCCAGGATGGGGATGATCTCGGGCAGGATTTTCTCCCCTAACTTCCGGACGAGATCGCCCAATGTCCTTGCTGCAATCTGTCAGCAGAGATCAAGCCGGGACATCAATGCCCTGCAAACTCCAGGGTACCCGGAAGGCAGCTCCAGAGTGAGAGTCCTGGAACCTCCTGCACTTGATCTGAGTCACTGACTGAACTTCCCCAAATGCTCCTAGCCCTTAAGAGCCGCCCGAGGGCTTGCAAAACACACAAAAATACAATTACTTCTTTGTGTCACACACACCTAGACAATCTAAAGCAAGAGCTAGCGCCTTATGTATGAACTGGAAACTCATCATAGGATGCCTGGTTAGGAGCCAGTTTCCCTGAACTGATAACCAGAGCCTAGAAGTCACTTAACCCGGCACTGTTGCCCAAGGCGAGCTGAACTTAGGCCTCATGCAAACCCTTTAGAGCCAAATATGCAGTTTGCTTGCCAGGGACGGGGGTTGGGAGTGGGTCAAAGGGGGCTGGCAGAAGCAATCATGAGCCCGGGCTAGGCCCGTCATCCCAACCATGGAACCGCCTGGCCTTCCAGACCCAGCAGCCCCCACCACCCAGCCTCTACTGCTGGCTTCTGTACCACCTGTCCTTGCATCTAAAGCCCTCTTTCCCTAGTGTGGAATAGGCTTTCATCACTACCTCGCCTGGTTAGTGCTGACCCATCTTCTGACCTCAAGCATCATTTCTTCTGAGCAGCTTCCCCCGCCCCTCCCAGCTGGTCAAAGGCCTGTTACCTGCATCTGCGGGGCCCACGCAGCATTTACTATAGCTGCGTCTACACCTGCTTGTGTGATGATCTGATAAACACCCATCTCCTCTACCAGAGTGTAGCTCACGAGGATGAGGATAAGGCTGCCTTTCTTCCTCATTATATCCCCAGGTTTTAGGCCCTACTTAGCACATAGTAGATGCTTAATAAATCTTTGTTGTAGGAAAATTAATAAAAGAAAACCTCCTTTAGAATGGAGTCAGGACGGGTGCCAGGGTGGTGCAGTCTGTTAGGTGTCTGACTTGGTTTCGGCTCAGGTGCTGATCTCAGGGTCATGAGACAGAGCCCCGAGCTGGCTCCGCAGTGAGTGCAAAGTCTGCTAAAGTTTCTCTCTCCCACTCCCTCTGCTCCTCCCTCCATGCGCTTGTGCGTGTGCACTCTCTCTCAAATAAATAAATAAATAAAACTTAACAACAACAAAAAAATACACACACACACACACGGAATCAGGAGGCCAGAACAGGGCACTCCCACTCTTCATCAACTGCAGACTCAACAAGAAAAGATGAACCTTGCAGAGTGAACAGGAAGAATCGTATTTTACTGGCCCAGCAGGATGAAGGAAGATTTTCTCCTGCCCCAGCAACAGCCCAACCAATGAGAGACCATCACAATCCAGTCACTGAACAGCCACTATACTTCAAACTCCCAGTTTCCTCCAACAGACTTTTTGTTTACAACAGCCCCCCTGAAGGCCCCCTTCCCTCTATAAAAGAATGTTCCACTCCTTTGCTCCCCGTAGTTGCCTATAGTTTTGTCATGGCTTACATGCCCCAGACTGCAATTCTCTGCTATTCCTGAATAAATCCACCTTGCAGGCAAAATATCCGTTTTCTTTCTAAGGGTAACCACTGAATGACTATGTAAATAAATAAATATTCTCCTCTTAGACAGGGGGCCCTACGCATCCTAGCCTCTGATCCTGGATCAGAAGCAAGATCCAGAAACTTACGGTTCTCTTATCTGCACACGTGCTGGCCAAGAAACCCAGCAGCAGCCCAAAGAGAGTGGGCAGGATCTCACGCAAGGTGCGGGGGGTATTAGAGACCACAATCTTCCAGACATGCAAAGATGCCTGCCGCACAACCAGCTGGGTGTCTGAGCGGCCCATGTACAGTCCTGCCAACACTCGGTTCCGCCGGTCTACACCCAGGGCAGTGATGATAGCCTGCAGCAGGAGAAAGAAGGGAGAACACGGGGTGGTGAAGGCTCCACAGCACAAGTGCCGGGGCACATGCCTCCCAGCAGCAAGGACGGGAAACCAACTCAAGGCACGCACCTTATTGGACTGCGCAGTTCCAAAGTTATCATCTTCAGAGGCAGTTTCTGTGGTCATCTTCCCAGTGACCCCAGAGATGTGGAACAGGAGATCCCCAAGCAGCTGAACAGAGCTAAACCTGAGGAGGATGCCAAAAAGAGAGTCACACAGCCGCAAGGGGCGATCTCAGGGCCCAAGTGAGCACTGGGCACGAAAGACGCTGGAAGGAAGCGTACCCGAGATATTCACAGTGGTTATCATAGAATGAGTGAAGGTACAGGCAATCTTCATTTCCTCACACTGCCCCCCCATTACCTTGTTCTCAAGTTTTCTACTAATAAAAAAGAATGAAAAGTGTATTACTTTAGTAATGGGAAAAATCAATATTTTAAAAAAACCATATATGAACATTTCTGTAAGTTAGGAAGAAGAGAGAGAGTATGGAAAGAAGCATTAACAGGGAGCCAAGACTGCTGACCATCAAAACTGGACACATGAGGACAGGCCTAGAAGGACAAAGTTTATTTCTCTTCAAATTACCTCAGGTTTCTTATTTTTTTTTTTTTTTTAATTTGACAGAGAGATCACAAATAGGCAGAGAGGCAGGCAGAGAGAGAGGGGGAAGCAGACTCCCCGCCGAGCAGAGAGCCCGATGCGGGGCTCGATCCCAGGACCCTGAGACCATGACCTGAGCCGAAGGCAGAGGCTAAACCCACTGAGCCACCCAGGTGCCCCAGGTTTCTTATTTTTAATGATGCAAAAATCAAAGTTCTATTCAAAGCAAAGATTCAAAAAACACAGAAAAACAGAAAGTGAGTGTAAATGATCACCCCAACTCCCAAGAGCAAGGCAGCCTCCCTGATACTCTGGTGACACTCTGCACACACGACCATCTACAGGCACACACGCACTCCCACCCGATGTGGGAAGGGGGCCTACACCATTCCGTCAGCACCGGGTGAGGCACTTTCCATGTCAGCTAATGTAGTCTTCTCACGCCATTTTTTGTAATGGCTGAATAAAACCACACCATGGGGATAGGCTGGCTTTTTAAAAAATCAACTTCCGATTTTTTGAATGATGACCAATACACTGTAACAAACATCCTCGACCTAAGTCTTTTTAAGAGCTTGACCAAATTTGTCCTTGGAATCAATGCCCAGAAGTTGAATTTCCAGATTAAAAAGCGTTCGTATTTAAAATTCTAATATAAACTGAAGGACTACATAAAGTGAACTTTTCAAGAGAATCAGGATAGAGACACTGCTATGCAAAGGTTAAGAGCATTGAGATTTCTTGGCCGCATTCTACTTCTCATTTCTCAATCAGAGTTCCCCAAACGCAAAGCCACTGGGTTTTTCCACCCGAGTCCTCACCTTATTCTCCAGAGATCATCGAAGAGGCCTTGCTCCAGCTGGGGCAGCAGCAGGGCAATGGCTGTCTCGGCGTACATGGAGATGACCCGCTGGCCCGCACGCAGGGCAGTGTCACGCACAAACTCGTTCTCATCAGCGAGAGCCTGCGCACAGAGGCTGGGTCACCCAGGGCTGCTGGCCCCAAGGCACCAGACCCAAAGGGAATGGGACCCCCTGTTCTTGCCACCCAGTCCCCGCTGGCAGAGAGCCCTGCCTCCAAGGACAGCACGTGCATTCTGCCCCACTCCCTAATGCTACCCTCAGCCTGGTCTCTGGTGCTTACTTTGAGGACACAAGGGATGATGGGCCCCACGTAAGGAGTGAACTTGTCCCCGAAGGTGATGGGCAGGTAGTTGAACATCATAATATAGCCATCTCGGACGTGGGGTGCAATGTCCACTTTGCTGGCTGTAGCCACGATTTCTGGCATCAGCTTCTCCAACTTCTCTACCCCCAAGCCAGCCATGACCTCGGCCAACCCTGCAACAAAAGGATAGAATGAACCACCTGGATCGGAGGGCCCCTAGACAGCATTCCTGGCCTGGCTCCTGGGCCTGCCATGTCCTCACCTTGCGCAGCACCCGAGCGATCCACGGAGCTCTGCTCATAGGTCAGTGTCTCCATCAGCCATGGCAGCAAGTCCTCAAAGCACGACTCCCCCATGCCCTTCACCATAGCTCCCAGAGCCTTTGCAGACACTGTCCGCACCTGTCAGGGAACCGAGAGCCAGGATGGGAGGAGTGGCAGCATCTCAAAACTAGGTGCTCACGCAGGAGCAGGGAGAGAACCCTAGGGTCTCCTTCCCTCTCCTGGACAGACGCAAAAGCACCTTATAAGGAATTCTCAGGAACCAATCTTCTGAGGCATGTACTAAAATAATGAGTTCCTGCCCCCTTTCTCCTCCCAGGCTTACCTCAGGTACAGGGTCCAGAAGAGAGGCTTTCAGGCCAGGTGTCACGCTTGGCAGGTAAGGAGCCAAGTCCTGCAACAACACAAAAGGTGACTTGAGTGGAGGCCCGGCTCCTGCTTCCTCCAGACTGGTTCTGCCGTGGACCCTGACCTCACCATTCTGCTGACAAGGAATGCTCAGCAGGGTTGCTCACAGAGCCAGCAGGGAAGGGCACCTGACCAGGAACCCCCATGACTAGCTCCCTGGAGACCCCAGGTGACTGCTGGGAAACCTACGAGGGACTGGAGGCCCACCCTCAACAGGTCGAAAGAAACCCCAGCTAGAGTTCAATGCTCTTCCTCCTCTTGCTCTTGTCCCAGGACCAAGGCCTGTCCAGCCTCTGGAATCTAGGAAATTATTTCTGGTTATTTCCTTTCAGAACAATGTTATCATCTTCCCATTCTTCACTCTAAAAGGTTTATTATATCTCTTGGTATAGCATTCGGCTTTAAGACACAGTTTTAAATATAGAAAAAGCCTTATGTTCACTGCAGCATCATTTAAAATAGCAGAGAACCTTGGACAGTATAGGACCGATAACAGGATTATGTAAGTTATGGTATATAAACTTGTTAGAATATGAAAGAACTATTAAACACCAGTTTTGTGAACAGCTCACTGTAACTTAAAAATAAGCTGATGTTCAGGAATATAATTTCATAAATGCAATGAAAAACATTAGCAGTAATTAACTGTTTTAATGTTGGAGGATGGTGGATAAGATTAGCTGTTTCACCAATTGTCCCATTTCCTAAATTCTAGGATCGACTCTAGGATCGACATGATTTGCCTGCTCTATCTCTTATGCCCAGAGCTTCGGCAAGCAAAGCATAGCTGTGGGAGACCATGAGCTCACACATGTAAGCCCCGGGGAGTATGTAAACAAACAAAGTAAAGCTCCCAAACGAGGCTAATTTCCTCTAATTTGTGGGCTTACAGAAGCAAATGCTTGTGACAAAAGAACTACAAGCAGTCAAAACAGCAGCCACATTGCCAAGACAGGGCAAGGCGGGGCCTTTCCTCCCCTCAGTCTGTGAGAGGGCCCAGGCAGGGCCTCATCAGGAGGCTGAGCTAATAGGAACTTGAACAACTGTGCTCTGCAAGAAGCCCGGAGAGCCTAGATCTATACCCTCCACCCCAAACTGGTCTTCTTCCCCTAAACATAAGCAGGGATCAAAAGCCCACAGCCATCCTATGTCTACTGTCCGCAGTGACTCTATGCCCTAAACCAGAATCTACTGGTCTGTCCTACACCAGCCCCAGTTGGACTGCTACCTTCTGGTCTGTTAGGGAGTACATGTTGCCAATAATCTGGGCTGCCATCTTTCGCGTGTCAGTGGAACGGTCCTGGAAGGCTCTCTGAACAATGGGCATGATGAGGGCCAGGGACGGAGCATCAATGAAGTGGACAAACTTGGTATCCAGCAGGGTCTGCAAGCACTTCTGGGTCTTCCTGGAGGGGTCCGTCAGGGCATCCAGCAGGACTGGGGCAATGGCTGCATGTCCAAACAAGAAAAAGGCTGGTTCACACAAGTCTCAGGCGTGGCAAAGCCTCTGGGTCCCCTTAGAACTACAAAAGGACACAAGAAAAGGGGAGTCCAGGGAGACCCTTCCTCAGAGCCCACAAGTCACCGGCTATGGAAGCCAGCCTGCTTGCGAAGAGCACCGTTGCTCCACGAGGAAGAGGGTGGCAGCCATCACCCCTCTGCACAGCACAGCCTGAGCTGGCAGGATAACAGGGGGACGACCATCCATGGGCACTGAGCTGCAGCCACACAGCTGAGCCTCCATGGGAGCACTGCTTGGGCCCTGTCTGCCTCCTTATTGAAACAGCAGCCCAGGGTGGTTTTGCAAAACAACTGTTTTGAGACACCAAAGGCCACTGAGCCGGTGGTGAAGCACATCATGATCAGAGCAGTTCGGCCCAGATACAGCACGCTCTCTGCGTCAGCTCCTTCAGCCCAACAAAAGGAATGCCAAGAGAAACACCTGGCTTCTCTCTTCCACAAGCCCAGGGAGTTCAACCATTCGAAAGACCCGTGCTGCTCAACAATTTAAAATCGAAACAAAAAGCAAACCCAAAAAAACACTAATAACCCAAGTAAAAAAGTGGGATAGAAGATTTTAACAGTTCTCCAAAGAAGATGTGCAAATGGCCAATAAGCCCATGAAAAGACGTTCAACATTGTTAGTCATTAGGGAAATGCAAACTAAAACGACAGTGAGATACCACTTCCCACCCACGGGGGGGGGGGGGGGGGGGGGCTGTAACCAAAAAGACACAGTAACAGTGTCAGCAGCGGGCGCTCTCACACGCCGCTGCTGAGGATGCCAAATGACCCAGCCGCTTTGGCAAACAGTCCAGCAGTGCCTCAGAAAGACAGTTACCATACCATGACCCAGCAATTTCCTTTCCTAGCGATCTAACCAGGACACCTGAACACGCCTACAGAGAAAACCACCTTGTACACAAATGTTCACAGTAGCATTATTCTGAACAGCCAATATGCAGAAACAGCCCAAACGTTCATCAACAGATGACCTGGCAAACAAAATGTAGTCCATTCATACGATGGATTATTGGGCCATAAAAAGAAACAGAGCCCTGACCCATGCTACAACATGAACCTTGAGAACCTGAAGCTAGTCACAAATGATCCCACCACATGAAGCATTCCCAACAGGCAAGCCCAAAGAAACAGAAGCAGAGTAGTGGTTGTCAGGGCCCAGAGGTAGGGAAGGGAATGAAGAGTGAATGCTAACAGGTAGCGGGTGAGGAAAATGTCCTGGAACTAGACAGTGGTGATGTTTATGTAATTTTGTGAATATACAGAAAACAAAACAAAACAAAAAAAAGCCCACTGAATTCTATAAATTTTTAAGTGATTTTAACATCATGCAAATCATATCTCAATTAAAAAAAAAAAAAAAAAGACCCACACTGGATTCCCCAAAACAGAAGAACTTCCCTTCATCTGATAGAGACTGAGACTGCTCCCAGCCCTAGGAATCCCCAGGGCGGCTGGACACTGTGAAAAACAATAAAACCCAAGGATAACTGCTCATCCCTTGAAAAACAAAAACACACAAATAAGAAACATCGTTTTCTGAATGAAAAAAAGTCTGGTAACACCCCGGCTGAACTACACTGAACAAGTACCCACGTTCCACAACGAAGCTTCACATTTAACAAGTGACACATTGGGTGGCGTGGCTGCTGGGTTTTGTTTCTAGAAATCAACCTCCTGCCATCAATCCATCGAGAACCACACTACAGAGCACAATCAAGGGGGATAACCCTTCCCTAAGCTTTCCCTCTATCACGTGTCTTCTGGAATGAGACAGAATAGGAAGTTCCCAAAGAATGTACGACGCTGATGTGGGCTAGAGCATGTCATTCAATTCTGTTGACCTTGGGGCTCAGCTTAGTGCACATGTCTCTCTCAGAGTCAGGCTGCTTCTGACTCAGTTTCCCTCTCTGTGCAGTCAATGATGACTGCTCTAGACTAGTGGCAAAACTGATTGTTTCCAAACTACTTCCCTCTAATTATCCTAGAAAAAGGGCTTTCCAGAATTTAGAAGTTATTTTAACGTGAATATATCTGTCCTCAAAGGGCAAAAGTCTCTGCTGAATGCACGTTCCCCCCGAGTGTCCAGGGATGGGAGGAGGAGCCAGGGCCAGGGCCCTCATAGGAGAAGTGTACCCAGGATCTCTGGATTCCTGATGACGGAGCCGATCTGCCTCAACGCCTGCTGTCCAGCCTTTTGCACTTTGACATGGGAGTCGGTGAGCACCTCTGTAAGCTTGGGCACGATGTTGGGCAGGCAGGATGACAACTGCTTGGGAGCACAGTATGCCATTGCCCCGAGCAGCTCCACCGACCCTGCAGACAGCAAACACAGGCCCAGCATGGAGTCACTGAGCACAGGCCAGGGAGCCACTTGTGCCGGCTGCCTGGGCAAGGGACAACCAGCATGCCCCTCTGCAGACTGTGCTAAAGCAGTCCCCAGGAAAAGGACGGGGGCCAGGGGGCTCTAGCAGAGTGAGCACAATGTTCCTGAGGCCTGCTGAGCCATGGCATTCTGGGGGTGATCCAAGGTGGTATGGGGAAAACAGGTAAGACCAGGATGGAGGAAGACCTGGTTGAGCCCTGGCAGTGACCCGAGGCCAATTCATTGAATTTCTCTGCCCTAGTTTCTTCATCCACATATGAAGAAACTCATATCTGTGATTTTTCAAACAGCAGAACCTGAAGGACTGGGTTGGGCGGGGGAGGCCCTTTGAGGGCCCCAGATCTTGACCCTGCTCAAACCAGAACAGCTCTGCTTGAATCTGTTTTGCATATTAGGATGTCAGAGAAGATTTTATTTTTTATTTTTTTTTAAAGATTTTATTTATTTATTTGTCAGAGAGAGCGAGCGAGCACAGGCAGACAGAGTGGCAGGCAGAGGCAGAGGGAGAAGCAGGCCCCCTGCCGAGCAAGGAGCCCGATGCTGGGATCATGACCTGAGCCGAAGGCAGCTGCTTAACCAACTGAGCCACCCAGGCGTCCCGAAGATTTTATTTTTTAAAAGGGCCTTAATGGGGGGGGGGGGGCTTTAAAGTCATAGAATTTGCCACAAACTAACTTTAAAGCTCTGGGGCTTCCTCACTTAGGGCTATGGCTCCCGCCAGAGGCCTGTTCTTTGCACGAAAACACACAAATGACTGAAAGACTGAACTGCCTGATGGCTCCGAGGGGCCTGGCCTTGTCCATGGGCTGGGGAACACACACACATGGGACAAGATCCCTGGATGGCTCCCTGGATCCCTGCAAGGGCCGGCTTCAGAAAAGGAAACTGGGACAGACACACCGAAGGGAGCAGTCTTACCAGCTTTGGTCCTCCAGGATTCCTCCTCCAAGGCAGCCAGCAAGGAGGGGAGCACCAGCTTCACCCCGTGAGCACTCAGGTTGCTCATCACAGCCTTGGCACAATCATCTGCAGCCTCAAGGGAGGAGAAAAGGCGTTCAGGGGCCTCCTTGCCCAAGTGAGGATGAAGGCCTGATGCTAGTCCGAACATTCCTCCTGCCGACCAACACTTACTGGGGGTCTCCTGTGTCAGACCCTGTGCCAGGGCCTACAGACACAGCTGAGAAGAGCTTCTCCTCTCAGAGAGTTGCAATGCATTACTGGGAATCAGAGGAGTCCATCCCAGTAACCAGTGCCAAGGTACAGGCAGGGGAGTTCCAGCAGGGGGCCCTTCCACCCCTTCAGCCCCCAGGGCCAAGGTGCACAGCCAGGGGCAGCCTCAGCTGGCAACAAGCCCACGTGCAGCCTCAGGACTTACCTCACGCACATACTGGTTCCCATCCCCAAAGCACAGTAGCAGATGGGGCAGCACGTGAACCACATACGGCTCGAAGAGCTTCCCCAGCATGGTGCAGAGCATCTCAAAGGCAAAGAGGGCTCCTGGGGGAAAAGATAGGACAGCTGGAAAGACTGTGCCCTGGAGGCAGCCACAGGATCACCTCTCTGCCATCACCTCACCCTCTGGAAACACTCAAGGCAGTTGTGGGACTACAGTGGCTGCCCCATGCGGGAGCAGCACCCTCTACCTCCCCGAGAGCGTAGATAAGGTTGAGCGGAAAAGAGAGAACAGGGCAGTGTCTGTCACTTCCGGGCACTAACAGCCAGTTCTCTCTTAGCTGACAGTCTCCACGCTGAGTGAGAAATGAGAAAGTGCAGGCCACTCCAGCAAGGACAGGATGGAATGCATTACCCAAGTTGCCGCCTCCACAGCACACACACAAACCCCAGGCCTTCAGTGGGGAAGGAAAGGCCCGATTCCTTCCTCTGGCAGCCGTGGGGACCGACTTCCCACCCCCGGCAACCCCAAGCTCAGACACTCACCCTCTCGCCGCCGGAAGTTCTTCTTGTCCTGGATGGCGTCGGTCAGCGCAGCCATCATCTCCTGCTGCTTTAGCGAGAGGATGCCCAGGCCCTTCACCAGGCCTGCCAGCCCGTAGGCGGCCCCTTTGCGCTCTGCGTACTTGTCTGACTCCAGCAGCTGCTGCATCAGCCTCTGGATCATCCCTCCCGCGTCCTCTTTGATGGCTGGTACGAGAGGTGGCAAGCAGCTGGCCACGGATTCCTGGACCTGCGGGACAGGCCTGCCTCGTCAGTGCCGCGGCTCACCCACTGCCGGTTCCTGCGGGGTTGCCACAGCTGTACGTAGCGCCTCACCACCTGATGTCCTCCAGCCCCATCCCAGCCACTGCCTGTCAGATCGCACAGGGCGTCAGACAAGCAAAGTGATACATGGCTGTGGATGACAAAGGCTATGTCAGGATGGACATTACATCTGTGAGGACTGGTCAGGTGAGAGAAAACACCAGGAAGACCCACTCACATAGAAAGATCTAGAGAGAAGTGCATTACTGTGCCTTCTTAAAAATGGCCCAAGTAGGGGCACCTGGGTGGCTCAGTGGGTTAAGCCCCTGCCTTCGGCTCAGGTCATGATCTCAGGGTCCTGGGATCGAGCCCCGCATCGGGCTCTCTGCTCAGAGGGGAGCCTGCTTCCCCCTCTCTCTGCCTGCCTCTCTGCCTACTTGTGATCTCTGTCAAATAAATAAATAAAATTTTTAAAAAGAAAAAGAAGTGGCCCAAGTATCTCAGTTTTCTAACTTGTCAGAGGCACAGTGAATTCAGCCTTGCCTTACAGGGCCAGGCCCAAACCGAGTAGCTCTGCCTTCTAGCCACAGCCCATGAGCCCAATGAGAGAGTACAGCAAAGGAGCTTTCAAATTTATTTGACCGGTTTTGTAAACCTGCATTTGACACACTCTAGGTGATCCAAAATGCAAGTCACTTTGGGAGGGGAGAGGGGTGAAGTATATGTATGTTTTTCCAAAAAGAAAACAACAATCCTTGCACCATGGCTTGGAGACTGCAGTAAAAGGCCCCTAGAGTGTGTAAGGAATGCAAAGAGGATCAGGGAAAGCTCAGCAGAGGGAGCCATCTTTTTTAAATCTTGGTATCCCCAGTGCTAGGCTTACACTAAGTTCAAAAAAAGACTATTAGCGGGATGCCTGGGTGGCTCAGTTGGTTAAGCGGCTGCCTTCGGCTCAGGTCACGATCCCAGCGTCCTGGGATCGAGTCCCACATCAGGCTCCTTACTCGGCAGGGAGCCTGCTTCTCCCTCTGCCTCTGCCTGCCACTCTGTCTGCCTGTGCTCTCTCTCTCTCTCTCTAACAAATAAATAAATAAAATCTTTAAAAAAAAAAAAAAAGACTATTAGTAAATGAGTAGAAAAAATGAAAATATCCAGAAAATCTACTGGAACAAAGTAACTCCCTCTCAGGGTACTCTTTGCTACAAACCAGGGTGGCCTGAGAGAGAGGATGACTCCTTGCAGAGAAGTAGGGCCCTGATCCCCAACTTGGCCCTAGCACCCCGCTGCGCACCTGCAGTGGGTCCCAATCCCCCAGCTAGCTTGTGGGCCCTCGGCCAGGAGGTGGGTACCTGCTGGGAGGGGGTCGAGAGGGCGGCGATGAGCTTGGCAACAATGGGCTTCACTTTGGGGTCGCTCTTGTCCAGGTGCTTGGCCAGAGAACCCATGAGGACCACCACACTCTGCCGCACAGCATCATAGCTGGCATCGTTGGGCGCGTTCTTCAGGAACTCCTCGAACACCGGCAGCAGCGAGTTGACATTCTCCTGGAAAGCCATGCCCACCCAGAGCCTCACGTCAACCCTGCCGGCTGCATCTGGACATGACCGTCTCTGCCCTGAGGACTGAGCCCGAGTCTGGCTTCGGGACCGCATCCTGACAAGGCAGCCTGCAACGCCAGTGGGTTTCCCAGTTTGCTGGCAGGAATGCAGCAGACTTAAAAGAATTTAACACCCTTTGGGGGTCCTTTTGGCTCAAAAGATAGAGAAATGAAGTTTTCCATGGGTGCCAGAACCCCACCAGATCTCCTGGTACTTAGCCTCCCTGTGTCATATTGCTCAGCCCTGCCTCCTGCCCTGGCCCAGCCCGCTCCCCGCCCCCTCCACTGGCTGAGATGGCTCACCTTCCCGTGGGCATTGAGCGTCGCAAGGGCTGCATCTAACATACACTTCCGGACATCTGGGTTTCGGTCGTTGAGAGCATCAGGGACAAAAAACTGGAAGAGGGGCTTCACCTGAGAGCTGTCCAAACACTGGGAGAGCTTGTTCAGAGCCAAAGCCAAGCCACACCTGGAAAGAAGGGGGAGCATGTCAGGGAGCAAGGGCTGGTCAGGAGCCTCCTCTGCGGCTGGACTCTATCCCAGCATGCCACAAGGGAAGGGAGCTTGCAGCAGCTCCCTCTGGGGTGCAGAGCACAGCGTGGAGCTCACCGCCTGGTGCTGACCCAGCAGTCTACACAATAGTCTCAACAACCCATTTCTCAAATGGAGACTGCCATCTGCCCAGAGCTTACCTCCTACGGGGTGACCCTGGCCAGAGACCAGCTCTGCCTCTGTTTCCCCATGTGAGTTCAATGCCTACCCTTCTACCTCTAGAGCAGGCTACAGGAGGGGAGAGGTAAAAGAATCAAATGTGAAGGTATTTGGGAGTAAATCTACGCTACAAAAGTGCTTCTATCCTTTTCAGCGACAGAACAGGAAAAAGGTCCCCAGGGGCCTCTGAGGAAACAGAGGTTGGAGGAAAGGAGACACCTGCCCCAAAGTCACTCAGCTAGCCTAGGAGGAGCCAAGACTTGAACTCAGGTCTTTCTGACTCGGAGGGAGGTCTTTCCCCTTCCCTCCACTGTACCATGACTCCACGCTACCTCCTCTTGGCACCCAGCCCAGCCAACCTGCGGTTTCTCGAAAGCTCCGAGTGGAACAAGACTGGGATGGCTGTTATACCTGGCCTCCCACTGATCTGGAGGAGATTCGGAGATGACACGTCCCAAAGCATCCAGCACTGGGGGTGGCCGCTGCAACAGAGAGGCTGTTAAACACGCTGCAGTGACAAAGGCACCCTGAGCAGGGAGAGCCAGCCAGCCAGCTGGGAGGTGGGAGATCAATCACAGACACCCTGGGCCACAGTGAGCTCCAAGACTTCTGTCCGGAGCAGGTCTGAGGCTGAGCAGAGTCCAACCCAGCCTCCCCTGGCCCGGGCCATAGCAGGGTACACAGGCCACTCACATAGAGCTTCTCCTGGTAGATCTCCATGAGTCTGCCCATAACCTCTGCCGCCTGCCGCTGGTACCGAGCCACAGCCTGGGAGAGGGCTTCGGCCCCAGCCTGCCTCACAGCTGCCTCGTGATAGATGACATCGTCAATTAGCAAGGAGCAGAGGTCTGGCTGCAGATCTAGCCCCATCATCGACCAGAGCCTGTAGCAGACCAAAGGCAGGGACTAGTTGGACAAGATCTGCAGCACCTGCCCCGCCAAACCCAAGCACCCAGCCCTTCTCTTGCTGTGGGCTGAGCACTCTGGGTCCAGTTTTCTCATAAGGGGAGAGACAAGAGAGTAGGGGGGAAAAAAAAAATCAATCTTCTGGGGGTTCTCACCTCTCAGCCAGCTTCCGGATCTCCTCCTCCTTGTCAAACTTGACCACCCAGAGCCTCCGGAGAAGGTTCAGGCCGTTCTTCTCGTCGGTGTCAGGCGCTGGCAATACCATGTGGAGTTCCATCAGCCCCTGAGAGGGGGTGGGAGGGGACCGAGTGAGGCTTGACTTTTCGCAAGAGCTTCTGATCTGCCTCTGCACCTCCCTCTAAGGCTGCACCATCCAAGACCTAGCCACCAGCTGCATGTGGGGCTTCAGAGTTAAATCAATTAAAATGAACTCAGTTCCTCAGTCATGCCAGCCACATTTTAAGCACTGGGCAGCCACACATGATGGCTCGTGGCTCCCACACTGGACAGCACAGGTTTTATAAAATACTCCCATTACTGCACAAAGCGCCACTGGCCAGCACGACCAGGGCTAGTGAGAGCCTCACGTCAATTCAACTTGTTAGCTGGTCTGGCCCTTTGCATAGCTTTTCCTTTGGGAGATGATGGCCAAATGGGAGTGGAATCTCTTTTAACATAAAATCTAAAAACTTAACTCTCAATGTGCAGAACAAAACTTTGTCTTGGAGAAAAATTTGCCACATTGCCACTGCTTCCCATATTTTGCCAAGAGCCACTAAAAACTGTCACAGATTGATAACAAGGGGCTATAGACCGGCATTCAGGAAGCCCTGTCTCAGACTCCAAGGGGATCCTCTAGTTTTTGGTCCAAAAGCACTAAGAAAAGCCAAGTACAAGGTGATGGGTTGAAAAAAAAAAAAAAAACAACTTATCTTCTGAATTTTATCTATCTATACAAGCACCAAGAGATCCACCTGGGTGGCTCAACCAGTTAGCACCTGACTCTTAGTTTCAGCCCAGGTCATGATCTCAGGGTTGTGAAACTGAGCCCCGTGTCCGGCTCTATGCTAAGCATGGAGCCTGCTTACGATTCTCTCCCCCTCTCTCTTCCCCTCCCCACTCTCTCACTCTGTTTCTCAAAAATACATACATACATATATACACATATATGTACATTTATATGTATATTTATATATATAAACATATAAATAAGTAAATAAGGTGAAAGCTTTTAAAGTAAAGACAAAAAGCCAGTGACATACTGTGACAACTGATTTGTTGTTCCCCTTCCTAGAATGATCCTGACCCACCCCGTGACTTCTTCTCTTCGTTTCCAGGACACACAGGTGCTGATGAGGCACCTCCCATCATTTAAAAGAATGTCCCTCATTCAGTTCAAACATTTGCACTGAGGGACAAGAGATACCACAGTGGCCCTGCAAAGGAGTGGGCGCCTACCCGGAGTGCAGTGTCCCGCACGCTGGCACAAGGGGACTGCAAGGCACAGAGCAGCACGTCCACCTCCTCCTGCTCTGCAAAGGCACAGCCATCCTCGCCACTGCTGCTGGCACACAGGGTGGTCAGGGTGTCTGACGCCAGAACCTAAGGAGGACATTGATGCACTGGGCTCAGTTCAGTGGACTATTTACTTCTGTGGGGTCAGACAGTGGGCCTGGCCATGGGCTGAGGGGCCCAGAGAGGGATCTGAACTGACAACGCCCATCCTGAAGCCCTAGTGGGGCCAAGTCCCCCCCTGCTCCAGCCTAGGTCAGGCCCCAGGCAGAACCTCACTAGCTGAGAATGTTTAGGCTGGCTCTCTCAAAAGCAGCCTTTTAGCCCAAATCCAAATGAGCGCTGAGAAAGAGACCCAGGACTTGACTGCAAGCGCCGGGACCTGACCTCAGGGTCACAAACCGAAGTCTAGCAATAGCCAGCTGAAAACCAGGTCACCTGTAGGCGGGGAGAGCCTGTCCCGATCACCCAAGTCAGAAGGCGCAGCATGGCCACTCGAGGCAGCAGCTCCGGGCCATTCTAAGAGAGAACAGCAGGTAGGTCAGGGTGAGGCTCTAGGGAAGGTCTGTAACTGGGCCTGGAAGCATGAGCAGCAGTATCCTCTCACCCTCAGGGAAACCCTGTCAGGTTTACCACTAACTCCATGGGAGCCAACCCCCATCAGCCACCATCCTCTGAGACTCCAAACAAATCATTCTGAAACATACTTGAAATTCACAGAATACTTGAAATTCACAGAACGTGAGAGGCAGATGGCCCCTAAACAGAGGGATACTTAGCTTCACAAAAGTAGGAGAGAAACACACAAAAAAATGGGATACCAGTCTTTTACCTATCATTGGCAAAGTTAATGACCATCTGAGGCTGTGTTGGGTATGGGGGGATGGAAACTCCTGGTGAGGCTACAGGTCAAGACGTGCTGCGTGACCTAGTAACTCCACACCCAAGAACGTGTCTCATGTGGGCGCAGGGGGGGCAGGGCACACCACAGTGCTGCTCACACAGGGAGAAGTTGGAAACAATCTTAAAATATCTATCAACAGGGCGCCTGGGTGGCTCACTGGGTTAAGCCGCTGCCTTCGGCTCAGGTCATGATCTCAGGGTCCTGGGATTGAGTCCCACATCTGGCTCTCTGCTCAGCAGGGAGCCTGCTTCCCCCTCTCTCTCTCTCTGCCTGCCTCTCTGCCTACTTGTGATCTCTCTATCTGTCAAATAAATAAATAAAATCTTTAAAAAATATATCTATCAACAGGTAAAGAGTTAAGTGAAACATGGTGCCCCCACAGCAGAGAACCCTACACAGCCAGTGAAGCCACTGGCATGAGACCAGAGTACATGATCATATGAAAGAAGCAAGGCGATCTGTTCTGGCCTTACTGTGTGGGGCGATTATTTTTTTTTCGTTTGTCTCTGTGTTCTTAGAATTTTTAAACATATGCATGCATTAATCTGTCACACTTTCAGAACATAATCTCTTAAGGAGGAAACCCTTCAGTGAATAAGATCCAATCTCAAAATCACAAGCAAATCAAAGGCAGAGTGATCAGCGTTATCTTCTGACTTAGGAAAAAAACTTCACACAATAAAATGCTACAAAATCCTTCAATTTCTCCAGGTCAGAAACTCTCAGAAGACCTGTAAGCTTCTTTGAGGCCGTGAGTGCTGCACTACAGAGAACACTTGGCTACTGCTACACATTCATGCCCACCAGCACTGCTGATGGGCCAGTGCGGAGAGCCCCTGCCTCCCTCACCCCCCTCAAGCCAAGCGTAGAGCTGAGCAACCCTGCCAACCTCGTCCACACGTCCAGGGGGGTTGCTGGGAGAGGCCCTCAGCTCGGCATGGACGGTGAGGATCTGAAGAATCTGGGCCATGCGCTCCTCCTCCTCTTCGCTGTGGTGGGGCATCTCAGTCAGCACCATTTTCAGAAACGGGAAGACTAAGGAAAAGGCTGGTGCGGACAGGGGCGCAGCATCTGTGAGAGCAAAAAGCAGACACAATCTTGCAGACACCTATAGAGCTGCTGCCTCGGTTTCCATCCTCAAGGTGTGTGGGGCAGGGGGTGAAGGATGATGGAGGCCCTTTCTGACGCCCAGAAGCACGAATATGACAGGGAAGACAGCTGGTAGCCCAATTCTGAATCCTGCTCCAACCCCAAACACTGCCCAGTTCCAGGAAGAGAGCGTTAAAACACACAAGTAGCAGGGCGCCTGGGTGGCTCAGTCGATTAAGCCGCTGCCTTCGGCTCAGGTCATGATCTCGGGGTCCTGGGATTGAGCTCCGCATTGGGCTCTCTGCTCAGCAGGGAGCCTGCTCCCCTCTCTCTCTCTCTGCTGCCTCTCTGTCTACTTGTGATCTCTCTCTGTCAAATAAATAAATAAAATCTTAAAAAAAAACCCCACACACACACACAAGTAGCTTATAGTAACGAGAAGCAAACTCCCAATGGAGGTCACAGAGACTCACAGAATACCAGGACTCAGAAATTCTCCAACTGGTCCAACCCCCCACTTCTCAGAGGAGGAAACAAAGGCCAGGAACAGAAGTGACTTGCCCAAGGCCACAGCCTCAGGAAGCCCTGGGCAGGGGGGGTGGCACTGTGGCTCGTGCATCTGCCACACCCGCTGCACCAACACATACGGCCTGGTGCCCGCTGTCCTTCCCTGCCCTGTTCTTTACCTGGCTCACCCTTGCCCACCCTGCTGGTGATGGTGTGGCTGTGCAGCAGGGTCACCGCCCTCTTCACCGCCACCGACAGCTCTTCCTGGCACCATGACTTATCCAGGGCACACTCTGGCTTCAGCAGGCGTAGAGTCACGTGGCTCACCAAAGTGCCTGTGTCCAAGAGAAGGAACCCAAAGAGGATGACCAATACAGAGACACGGGATCTGCCCCAGGCACAAACCAGGGACCCCAGGCACAGATGCCTCATGCTCTTACTTAAAAGTAATCAATGCAGCTGTGCCAAAATGTCCTCAACCTAATTTCTCATTTCATCTTCGTGACAGCACTGGTAGAGGGAAGAACACAGATAGGCAGGCAGAAGCCATCCTTCTGACAGCTACACGTGAGCCACCCAGGTTTATTCAGCCAAGGGTAAAGCTCTGAAGCTCCCACCTTCCACGTAATAAGCCCAGCCAGCCAGTAAGTTTCAGCAGGCTCCAGAGGTGCTAATTTTCCACTCAGAACTGTTCCTAGATTCTAGCCTCACTCATAGGAACATCCCCTGTAAGCTAGGAAGTCTGCTTAACCCCCAACAGTGAAGTCACCATAATGTCCAGCCACTGTACCTGGTCTTCGTATCTCCACAGCTAATAAAAAGCTAAGGGTCACAAAGACCCCTCATCAGGGGCACAGGGCTACTCAGGAGCTCTGGGCTGCACCTCCTGACCATGTGGCACCAAACCAACCCCATTACCACCGAATTTCTGACTTCTTAGTTTTAAAACTGTTACAGAAAGATCACACTGATCAGTGGCTAAAACTTCGTACTCAAGACTGAAGGCACAGCAGACTTGAAACAGGAGAGAGGAGGCGGCTCTATGTCGATACTAAGGGTATGCAGCTTGGGCTTCCAAGGCTACTTCCGTATGGAAACAGAAGTCGGAGGCCTAGACCACCACACACCTCCCCATAAGCGCCCAGGAGCACCCCCGCCCCCCTCCCAACCTGCTCTGGGCCATGCCCACAGCCAGCAAACAAGAACTAACCCAAAGCCTTGAGCCTCGGGGGCATGACGCAGGCAGCCAAAGACAGGAAAGGGTTCTTGATCCTGGGAGCGGCCAGGGGAGATTTCAGCAAGGGCAGGAAAGAGTTGACCAAAACAGGGATATACTGGGTCAGGCCAGAGGGGTTCTTGGCCAGGATGGTGTCCAGCAGGCCCAGCGCCGCCTCCAGTTCACCGTCCAGCTGCAAGCAGAGTTGGCCCAGGAGGCAGATCAGCAGGGCCCGCTCCAGACAGCGAGGAGCGGGTTTGGCCTGTGGGGGCGGCAGCCACTCACCTCCTGCAGCCGTCTCCGGATCTGCGCCTCCTTGTCCAGCTGGGCCTGCAGCATCTCCTTCTGCTTACTGGTCAGCTGCACCTCCTCTTTTATGCCTTTCTTCTTCTTTATCTCCTACAAGCAATGAGCAAACCGATTCCATCTCCAGGAAACGCACCTCCCTCCCCGCCAGAGAGCAGGGAGAGATCAGTCCCACAGTCAGCACCATGCCAGCTCTAGTCTGTGACCTGGGCCCCCAAACCCACCATGTGGCCTCCCCAGCCTCCCACAGAGTCCACAGCCACCTGGTTTCCAGAGGATGGAGACAGCAGTGGAGAAGTAATTTCTTACTGGATTCTCTATTGACAAAGGCAAGAAGAGCCTTTTATATGTTAGAAAAACAAAAGTCCCTCAGTGTGCTGGAAAGGGTATTCTAATCATGCGGCTTCAGAATCTAAACCTTTGCCTCCCTCCTACAGACACTCTCCCCAGTATAAACTGCAGCCTGGAAAAGGCCAAGAAATCATTCATTCATTCAACAAGCATTTACTGAGCACCTCCATTGGTAGGGGAACCCGGGACTGGTGGAGGGGTCAGAAGAGTGGGCACAGGCCTCAGGATGACCCCAGGGAACAATATACATGAAGTCGGGAAAGTCACCAGGCTGAGGCCACCAAGCTTAGCAGCCACCCCACATGTAATTCTTCCAGCACTCACCTCTTTGAGCTCCAGCTCGATGATCTGCTCCTTGAAGGAATAAGCTTTGTTCTCTCGCTTCATGTTAGCCTTCTTTATGCTGTCCTGCTGGGCACTGAAACATCAAAGCAGGTGATCAGCCAGCTTCAAGATAGGTCGTCCAGCCTCCCACCAGTCGTGAAACCCCAGCTAGCCTTGAAGCTACATGACCCAGCAGTGTGCGGGCTACCTAACACGCTCCTGTATCCCAGGCCTAAGCATGTGCCTGGAACAGAGCAATACTTGTCCAACGAATGGATAAGCGATTTCATTTATTCCTTGAAACGTTCACTCCTTAACCCCATAAGAGACCTCTTCCTCTTACAGGTAACAAAATCAAGGCTTGGGGCAACTGAGCCCACGAGTGGGGACTCACCTCTGGATAATAGATTTGTCATACAGCTCCCCAGCAGGGGTCTGCATGATGGCGAACTCCTCCCGCGTCACCTGGCGCAGCGCAGGGTTCTGCACAGAGGCAGTGATGGTGCTGATGAGCTGCGGGAGGACCCGGTCCGGGGACAGGATGGACAAGGAGCCCATGGCATTCATGGAAGACTGTCAGACAAACACAGACATGTCAAGGTGTGCCAAGGCTGGCACTGGAGAGGGGTCCTGCCATGCCTAAATGTCCCCGGCTCCTCTTCTTCCTGCCCGTGCCTCCTCTTCTCTCTGAGCACTGCCCACCAGAGTAGACAGCTGCAGTGTGAGCCTTCCTTCTCGGCAAGCATTTCCCACTTGGTCTGGTATCAGGACCCTGTCACATTCCCCCTCTACTCTTAGTGTCCATGGCACAGGTCGAGCTACCCCTACCTCTTCCAGAGGTGAACATGTGACCTAGCTCAAAAAGACAGGGCAGGGCCAGGACACCCAGGGGCAGTGACACTCCATGCCAGTTGAAATGACTAGAAAATGCACTTTTTCCACTGGAGCTGATGGGAGACAAGCTGTATGTCTCTAAGTGTATCAACTGCCCCTCTAGGAGAGAAGGGGAGACTGCTGGAGAATGAAGCCGCACCTCATGGACAGCAGAGATGAGACTCAGATGGGAGAGACAGAGAGATGGAGAGCAAGAGAGCTGCCACCTACAGTGTCCTCAAGGTAACATCTAAGTCCCCGTACCCAGCATCAAGGGGACCAGCCATACCGTGACTCAAGAGTCAGAAGCAGCAGGATCCCTCTCATACTTAAACCACTTTGCATTTTTTGTCACTTGCAACCCGAGGGGTCCAAGGCCCCACTTCACCACACCTGTATCTATTTCACTGAAGCATCTGATGCTCTGGCCTGGGGCCAGAATTAGTCCACATGCCAATCACCTGGTTCAGGGGACTCTGCGTGGTGATCCTAGGGATGATCTGATCCAGGTGCCTGGTGATGAAGGCTTCCAGGTCGATCTTCATCCTGGCAAGAAGTGTTGGCCAGAGTCCAGACTGCACTGCCACTAAAGGAAAGGGGAACAATTGGAGGCCTTCTGCCGGCCTGCCCTTATCCTGCCCAAAGGCATCCCTGCCCCTCCTGCAGCTGCCCCCGGTACAGACCTAAGGATGGGTGGTGCGAGATGATCAGCATCTCCTGGGCCAACTGTTCGGTGTTTATGATGTCACCCTCCAGTCCTGGCACCCCAGAGATCACACAAAGAGCCTCCTGCAGGACCCTTGGGGGTACGTACGCCTTGCCTGCCTCAGTCACCTCACCAGCGTCAGTCACCAGAGCCTCTAAGGGTAGCACCTACAAGGAAACAACTCATGAGCCCCCACTGGTCTGAGCACTTGGCCAGCCCAGCACACAAGAGACAAAAATGCCAGGGACACAGCAGCCTTTCACACATGTGGCTCTCTGGAGCTCCTGCTAGAGTGAAGACTGTGGGGACGCCTGGGTGGCTCAGTTGGTTAAGCGGCTGCCTTCGGCTCAGGTCATGATCCCAGCATCCTGGGATCGAGTCCCACATGGGCTCCTTGCTCAGCAGGGAGCCTGCTTCTCCCTCTGCCTGCCTCTCTGTCTGCCTGTGCTCAATCCTGCGCTCTCTCTCTATCTGAGAAATAAATAAAATCTTAAAAAAAAAAAAAAATAGAGTGAAGACTGATGCCCAGCTCCCTGCACAGGACCTGCAGGCTGGGAGATGTGCCTGGAAGGAGGAAACACACATGACTTTGTAACTAAGATGCCCATGGGGGGAAAGGCAGCCACAGAAACTGGGCCAGGAGACCCAGGCAGAGACCACAAGTCTGTCACTGGTCCATATCCCTCAAGAGGGATTAGGGAGGGAGGGAGGGAGGGAAAGAGGGCACAAAGAGCACCAAGAAGGGACCAGGTCTTTGAGGTCACTTCTGCCAACCACTGGCTGGGAGGCCCATGGCAAGTCAGTTCAACTCCAGAGCCCTGGACAACTCATATAAAGTTAAGGATATTTAGCCTACCTTTTTTTTTTTTTTAATATTTTATTTATTTATTAGAGAGAGAATGAGCATAGGCAGACAGAGAGGCAGGCAGAGGCAGAGGGAAGAGCAGGCTCCCTGCCGAGCAAGGAGCCCGATGTGGGACTCGATCCCAGGACGCTGGGATCATGACCTGAGCCGAAGGCAGCCGCTTAACCAACTGAGCCACCCAGGCGTCCCTAGCCTGTCTACCTTTTAACAGCAGCATGAGGGGCGCCTGGGTGGCTCAGTGGGTTAAAGCCACTGCCTTCAGCTCGGGTCATGATCCCAGAGTCGTGGGATCAAGCCCCGCATCGGGCTCTCTGCTCTGCGGACAGCCTGCTTCCTCCTCTCTCTCTCTGCCTGCCTCTCTGCCTACTTGTGATCTCTTTCTGTCAAATAAATAAATAAAATCTTTAAAAAAAAAAAAAAACAGCAGCATGAAAAAAAACAAGAGAGAATGGGTAGCAAATGCTCTAAAAATTAGAAAGTGCTTTAAAAACAAAGTGTTTCTCCACTACTCAAGAATAAAAAGGTTGAACTACATGTTATGATACATGAGAAGAAAGAAAACCATCTCTGAAAAGAATTAAGAATTACAAGAAATAAGGTGTTATCAGAGCTCAAGAGCAGGGCAGAAGATTCTGGCGATACACGGTGTCTGAGTGAGAAAAGACCAGGAAGAGACCAGCCAAACTCCCTCAGCATAACCAGGGTGGGCCAAGCGGGTCATCAAGCCCCAGTTCTGACCCCAGACGCCCTCACCTTGTGGGAACTGAGGACAGCCTTCAGCTCCTCCAGGAGCCCAAACGCCAGCTTAAAGCCCCCAAGAGAGGACAGCAGCTTCCGGACCGTGTGCTGGGCCTGCCGGCGCACGCGCCAGGTACGGCTCAGGAGCACTGCCACCAGCGCCCGGTGGTACTGCCTGCAAGCACAGGGACACGGCATCTTGGGGAGGGCGGGCGCGGGGCTCTCCACGGCCAGCCCCCCTGACAGTGCAAGCATCACTGATTCTCAGGCTCCCACCACAGTCTGCCTCCCCCCTTGACCCAATGAGGAAAGGTAAACAAGCTTCACGTACTGAACTTTGTTGCCTGTGAGTCTGTGTGGGTGGTCAAGGAAAAGCCTTTCTGCCAGATGCAACACGGTACACAGGGCTGGGAGGGGAGACAAACAGAAGTGTTTTTAAAATATAGAACACATCCACGGTGCCTGGGTGGCTCAGTCCGTTAAGCATCTGGCTCTTGGTTTTGGCTCAAGTCATGATCTCAGGGTCGTGGGATCGAGCCCTGCGTTGGGCTCTGCATTTAGTAGTGAGTCTGCCTGAGATTCTCTCTCCCTCTCCCTCTGCTCCTCCCCACCATGCACACGTATGCGTGCTCTCTGAAATAATAAATAAAATCTTGTAAAAAAATACATCCAGAAAGAACTAGAAAGCCTGGAAAATGAACACTAAAGGTAAATGTGACTACCATTTATCAATGTGAAACTATAGCTCATCT
The DNA here is from genome assembly GCA_003697995.1 of Taxidea taxus jeffersonii. Classification (NCBI taxonomy): domain Eukaryota; kingdom Metazoa; phylum Chordata; class Mammalia; order Carnivora; family Mustelidae; genus Taxidea; species Taxidea taxus. The sequence goes on from RCUC01068864.1 coordinate 24,880, forward strand.
GAAGTTCTGTTTTTGCTGACAATGCACACATGTATTTTAGACTAATGAAAAATATACGCTTTATTCTACTTCATTAAAAATTACTGTGCAGTTCTAGGGCGCCTGGGTTAAGCCTCTGCCTTCAGCTCAGGTCATGATCTCGGGGTCCTGGGATCGAGCCCTGCATCGGGCTCTCTGCTCAGCAGGGAGCCTGCTCCCCTCGCCCCCTCTGCCTGCTGCTCTGCCTACTTGTGATCTCTCTATCTCTCTCTGTCAAATAAATAAATTAAATATTTTTATTAAAAATTACTGTGCAGGGACGCCTGGGTGGCTCAGTTGGTTAAGCGGCTGCCTTCGGCTCAGGTCATGATCCCAGCGTTCCGGGATCGAGTCCCACATCGGGCTCCTTGCTCGGCAGGGAGCCTGCTTCTCCCTCTGCCTCTGCCTGCCACTCTGTCTGCCTGTGCTCACTCTCTCTGGCAAATAAATAAATAAAATCTTAAAAAAAATTTTTTTTTTAATTACTGTGCAGTTCTTAAAAAAAAAACAAAAACAAAACAGAAGACGGCATACACATGACTGCCAAGTCTACAAAGCACAAGGCGTACAGCAGACATGTTACCGTGTAAAAAAGGTAAAGAACCAATCCAGAAAGGTATCTCCTGGTATAAACATAAAATACCAAGGATACAGAGAAGCTAATACAACTGGTTCTATTCGATCTCTGTCCAGAGATCAAAGCAGGGGTATGACTGTTAACACAGGCCCTCTTGGATCTTTTATTTTTGAATTATGTGATTATATTTCCTATACAAGAACTGACTTCTTTTTTTTTTACATCAGGATGTGACTAACAGTTTTAGCTCATTAATAGGATGTTGTGATTTGTGAGTCAAAAGACTTTTCAAATCACCGATTAGCAGTAGACACCCCTAAGGCAACCTAGAATTTTAAACATACACTTAAAGATCAACTGTTCCTTCTCTCCAGGGAGAGAAACCAGTAGTTTTGTGTCTCCTGGTGGGGGAGTACAGCCAGCCACACTCCACCAGAGCTTCTCAGCTGTCTTGTAATAGAAGAAAACCTCCAAGACAGCACCAATTACCCAATCAGCTATAATTACGTCTAATATCACAGCCCCGCAACCATTAGTGCTCTGTCTCCACAACCAACCCACTCCCCATCCCCCAGCCTTCCATGGCCCACAGAGGTGCGTTCGTTCCCACAGCAGCCAACGGCACAGCAGCTGACCCCAGCACTCTGACTGAGGTTTTTGCTGAGCTGACTGGTCAAGACAACAGGCGGTCAGGGAAGGGTCTACTCTGAAGACCCACCGGAGACACGCAGGCCCGACCTCAAGTTCAAGTAAGTTCAACAAGTAACTCACCATCCTCTGAAGCCATGAGCAGGAATTTCTCAGAAGTGAAAATCTGCTTCTTCTCATCTACAATCAGCTGCCAGAAACCACTCAGTTTGGCCTCTGCAAAAAACCAAAGGTCACTCCACGACATAGCTCACTCTGTCTGCCATGGCTGGTCTCCTCCTGCCTGAAGCTGCTGGGGCTGTTGTGCACTGATAGCCCCTCTTCTACAGCAGGGCTCCCCCAGCATGGCTGGGTCACTCCTAGGCTCACTCCCTCCATGTTCTGAGAACCAACCAGTCCTTTCGGTATCACTGCCTCTGTGAAAACCTTCAGTGCTTCTCTGCTGCCTACAGGAGCGCAGGCAAGTATTTTCCACCTGGAATTCCCACCTACTCAGGTGCCAGGCTGAAATAATTGACATTCACACATGGTGCCTTCCGTGACTCAGGCTGGTCTGAACTCACACTGGGCTGTTGAAATGCTTCCAGTTGGTGAAATCCTTCCTAGCCTTCAGGGCCCTAGTCCAAATGCTCCCTCCTTCATGAACCTTTCCTGATAGCCAACACCTCAACTTAAAGCAATCCTTCCTTCAAAACTGCCCGAATGCCACATTTTGCCTTCAGCTACAGGTGTCTTTTTGCATCTCCTCTCTCCCACTACAGTGAAGCAGCTGAAAACGTGTGGAAGCATGGTCATGTTCATTTCTGCCTCCCTGCCAAGCTGAACTCCACTTCTAACCACAGGAATAAGTTCATGTACATCTGCAGGCAGAGTGGGACTAAAGCAAGCATGGAATAGAGGCAGCCACAGAAAGAAAGAGAAAGCACTTTAGGCTGCCCGATCTGGAATCTTTTCCAAGGGCTGTTCAGTATGTAATATGGCATTGACACAATATGCTACCTGGTGGGTTTGGTCAATTACACATTGACTATTTCTGGACGTGGCAAACTGTCCAGGGAAGGGAACTTAGTGGTTAGAAGACTGGCTAAGGGGAAGCTTTTCAAATTACACTCTAGAAATGTATGACCAATTAAAAAATGCCCCACGGGGCGCCTGGGTGGCTCAGTGGGTTAAAGCCTCTGCCTTCGGCTCAGGTCATGATCCCAGGGTCCTGGGATCGAGTCCCGCATCGGGCTCTTTGCACTGCATGGGGCCTGCTTCCTCCTCTTTCTCTCTGCCTGCCTCTCTGCCTGCTTGTGGTCTCTGTCAAATAAATAAATAAAATCTTAAAAAAAATAATAATATAAAAAAATTAAAAAATAAAAAACGCCCCACTATACTAAACCCAGGTCAGTCTGGGCATTATATACAAACCCCCGTCCCAGAGCACTAGAACAAGGGGGCAAAGGAGAATGACAGGAGTCTGCTGGCTGTACTCCCACATGCCACTGTGACCCTGAGACTCATCCCTGCAGATGACAAGGAGCCCCGTGGCTAACCCAGTGTGGTAGTGACCAGGCTGGTCCTGTAATCCTCATCAAGTCACTCCTCCCGGCGACCCTGGATGAGGCCTCATCTGCTACCGTGGGGAGTTAGTCTAGACCCTTACCAGCCTGCGAGTCAGCCACAGAAAGCTTCGAGAGCAGCAAGGCTGCAGCGACCCCTTCAGTGACTGTGGGGACCTGAGTGCTTTGGGACGCTGCCTTCTCCACCGCCTGGATGAGCAAAGGCAGCAAGTCCAGAGCCTGCAATAGTGTATCACCTGTGGAGAGAGGACCAGCACCTTAAAGAACACTCCGTCAAGCGTGACAAGATTACTCAAGAAGGGCACTATCCATTCAGGTCTGAACTGGCTGACTAAAATGCTACAGTTACCTTGTCAGATGCTGTAAAGGAGAGGAACTAGAGCCAAACTCTACAGTCATAATGTTACAGATAGCTGGATCCTTACAAATCCAACAGTCCAGCTATTCATTTGATCAGTAAGGAAACAGACCAAGAGAGGTTAAGTAAGATGCCCCCGGACACTGAGCTGATTCGGGGAGAGCCAGGGCTACTGCAAACCCACCAATTTCTTCCTGGGGCTCTTGCCCGATATCAGACAAGCTCCCAACCCAATTCCAAAACCAGAACCAATATGCTGACCTATGAACTAAAACCACTAAATAAATAAATAAGTAAAATGGAAATCTGTTAAAATCATGGCTAAACCAATGTTTTCTTAACTACTAAACATACTTCATTTGGAAAACACCATGGATTTAAATCCAAAATATGTTTAAAGGCTTATCTTCTATTATGTATTTTAAAAGCACCAAGTAGAAACAGCTCAAGCTGAAGAAACTAGTTTAAACCAAGTCTCTGCTATCTAGAACTCAATCTAAAATCAAGACTGAGGGATGCCTGGGTGGCTTAATCAGTTAAGTGTCTGCCTTCAGTTCAGGTCATGATCCCAGGGTTCTGGGATTGAGTCCAGCATCAGGCTCCCTGGTCAGCGGGAAGTCTGCTTCTCCCTCTGCCTGCCGCTCCCACTGCTTATACTCTCTCTCTCTCTCTGACAAATAAAATCTTTTAAAAATAATAAATAAATAAATAAAATCAAGATTGATCAATGCAGCAGAACTACAAACTGACAGAGGAGTATGGGCACTACAGAGAAGGGGCACCCTTCCATGGAATCAGCAGCTCTGGAATCTCCTTGATGTTTCTTTAAACACAGTTCATTGGGGCACCTGGGTGGCTTAGTCGCTAAGCGTCTGCCTTCGGCTCACGTCATGATCCCAGGGTCCTGGGATTGAGTCCCGAATTGGGCTCCCTACTCGGCAGGATGCCTGCTTCTCCTTCTCCCACTCCCCCTGCTTGTGTTCCCTCTTTGTGTCTCTCTCTGCCAAACAAATAAATAAAATCTTTTAAAAAAGTTAAAAATTAAAAAAACACAGTTCATCAGAACTGTAAACTTCTTTTAAAGGAAATACAAGCCTATCTCAGAGGTGGTGATTTTTACAGTGGAGATCTAGTTCCTACACAGACTGGAACATTTCCTCTAGCTTTGCTTAGGAAAGAGATGGATGCCCATGCCCAAGACTTGTCAACACCACAGAAAAGGCAGTGGTTGGTTTTTAGTAAGTCCAACGAAACGTTTCTACGAAGCTGGAGCTTTTGAATCAGGCCTCTCACAATCACTTCCGCATGACTTCAGATAATACAGTGACAGGTTCTAGACCCAGGCCGTCTCTGAATAAAGCTTCATAACTTGGAAGTCGGATAAAGAGGAGAAGCCAAAATCTGTTGTGAAGACTGGGCTTTCGAGGCTTTGTGGATGACTAAGCCCAATGCTCCCACAAGCTTAAAAAGAAGTGATACCGAGTAAGCTGGACAGCAAGGGAAAATCAGGGACGGTGAGGGTGCCCAGAAGACTTGGTCACCCCTGCAGGAGAGGCATCTCACCTCGGAAGCAGGCCAACATGCACTGCAAGTAGGCATGCCTCACTGCAGAGGTGGAAGTCTTAAGGCTGAAGGCTTTCTTGAACCATTCGGTGAGCTTCTTGGGCACTTCCGTGGTGAACCGGTTACACCAGAGAGCCAGGACAGAGACCGCGTGCACCAAGGTGCCTTCGTGAACTAGGGCAAAAAGCAGAAATCCGGTCAGTTCAGTGTCTTAGGCCCACGTCCAATCGCCAGCAGCAGCACCCCAGAGCAAGCAGGAGTACAAGGGGGAGGAAGCAGTAATGCTTCAGGGGAGGTGTGCCTTGAGAAGGGGTTCATGGCAGCTGTGAAGGTGAAAACCAGAATCAGCCCGAGTCCAGACTGCATCCTCCCCATGCTGTAGTTACCTTCTTGCTGGAGGAACGGGATAAACAGCTCAGCCACGGTCCCATTCAGGACTTGACTAGAAGGCCCAGACACCACGTGATGACTGACACTCCCGATCCCTGGAAGGCAGGGGATTTCCTGCTCAGCATAAAACCACAAACACGAGATTCTTCTTGCCGCTGCCGACTTCCCTAGCAGCGAAGTCTCTCCTCCAGCCATCAATGCCCTTCCCTCAATCCCCCCTACAGATGATCCCTCCTTCCACAGAAGCCAGGCCTCCCCCTAGACTCAAACAAGTCCCACCAGCCACATAGGCAGGCAGCAGAGTCCTGGAAGCCAGGCTGGGATGTCCAGGATTGTCAGAGGAGTCAAGATCCAATAAAGGACCTGCCTTACTCACCCGTTACATTATACCTCATCTACTACTACACTTACCACTACCCCAGGAGAGATTCTGTACCTGAGAGGACGCTAATCTTCTGGGCTACGATAGTCAGTTTTCCCTCAGAGCCTGAGAGGAGAGAAAGCAAAGATTCAAAATTCACATCTGCCACGTTTCCCCAGGGGGTGAATGGGGTTATGTGTGTGACACCAAGATACAGTTTGATTCCAGAAGCAGCCTTTGTTTGTGAAGCTGCCTTTAAAATAACATTCACTAGTTGTTGTTGTTTTTTCTCTGACTAAAACAGTAGTATGTTCTCACAAAAAACCTAAGAAACAAAAAATATGAAGAAAAACATTTAGGGATGCCTGGGTGGCTCAGTCGGTTAAGCCTCTGCCTTTGGCTCAGGTCATGATCTCAGGGCCTGGGATCAAGTCCCGCATCAGGCTTTTTATTCATTGGGGAGTTTACTTCTCACTCTGCCTTTGCCTGCCACTCCCCCTGCTTGTGCTCTCTCTCTCTCTGACAAATAAATAAATAAAATATTTAGAAAAAAATAAAGTGAAACTCTTGTTTATAAAGAAAAGAAAAACATTTTAAAATCACCCATGTGCCCACTACCCAAAGACATTATGAACATTTTGATGTGTTTCCTTCTAGTTTTTCCCTTTATGCATACAATAATGTCTACACTTAAAAAAAAAACCTGAGATCACCCCCGTCTACACTGCCTTGCTCATGCTTCTGTTCATTTCACACGTTCACGTTCTACTGCGAGCGTTCTCTCAGCCACACAGCCTTGACACAAGCAGACTCAGGAGCCCCACCTCCCAAGCAGGTCCCGGCACCCACACCTCAGCCATCCCCCCGGGCCAGGAAGCCTTGCTCACCGCCAAGGATCGCAAACAGGTGCCTGGTCAAGGATTCTGTCGCCGCAGAGTCGCTGCACTGGCGGGCCAGGTTCCGCAGCGCCAGCACAGCTTCATCCATCAGGCGCGGACTGTTGGACTTGAGCTGACCTGGACAAAGACAGCCACAGCTCAGAAGCCACCGAGAGCCGGGCATCCGGGACTTCAGCTCGGTCTTTTCCACATTCCCAACTCTCCCACCCCAGCGAGGTACTCTCCTTTTAAAGGAGCTCAAGAAACTGTGCAAGTGTATTTTCTTTCTAAACTAAGCTGTCCCCTGCCCTTTCTCCTCAAATAATTGGGAAAATGGCAACCAAAACCCAAGGTGCCATCCTAGAGGCGGGAGAGGGGTCATGGTACTCACTGGCCAGTCCTTTCACGATGTCCAGGGCATACTGGCTGAGATCGAGAGTCACCGATGCCAGAAGACTGGAGATAGCTAAGGGGGACAGAAAGTACACAGCACGTCTGTCTCAAGTGTAAGTGCCCATTTCTGCCCTACAACCCAACCAATGCCGTCAGGCCTGCTGTCCAGCTGCAAAGAACCCTGAATACTCTTCATCTTCATACAGTCCCAAGAGTAGTCACACCTTTGTCGCTACTTTCAAGTGCCACCTCCACACCAAATTCATACTGTCTAGAGCAGAGGCTCTTTTTTTTTTTTTCCTAAAGATTTTATTTATTTGACAGAGACACAGTGAAAGAGGGAACACAAGCAGGGGGAGTGGGAAAGGGAGAAACAGGCTTCCCATTAAGCAGGGAGCCTGACTCGGGGCTCAATCCCAGGACCCTGGGATCATGACCTGAGCTGAAGGCAGACGATTAATGACTGAGTCACACAGGCACCCCTAGAGCAGAGGTTTCTAACCTGAATGGTTTTCCAGAAGGTTCTTAGACCTCTAAAATTGTTTGCGGTATTCTAAGCAGATATACTTTTGTGCATCCTGTTTGCAAAAGGGCCCATGACTTTCAACATATTCTCAAAAGGGTCCCTGATCTCTCTCTCAAGGTCCCAACAAGGTAAACAGTGAATACATACTTCACTCCACCCCCACCACTTCTGCTGCCAAGGATCAGAGACGCAGTGCATCAGGCAACCCACCCCCCTCCCACCATCCTGTCTGGTGGTGACCTACTTTCAATAACATTCTCTGGACTCCTAAGTAAGGACTTCTGTATGGTGGGCAGTATCAGATCCTTAAATTCCGCGTGGGACATGTACCGGAGCAGAGGGGCACAGTTATCCTAGAGAGAGAAAGGGGTCAGATACCCAGACCTCGTGGGAACAGACGAAGAATAAAGAACAGCGTGGAATCAGAATTTAAACTGGATTTCATCCAACTAAGGTCCACCTCTCACTCACCAACAGATACTTCTGAGGCTTCACTTTGCTCATCAGGATGTTCTTCATATAAAAATCCAGCAGGGCACTCTAGAGAATACAAAGACTGTTTAGATCAACATTCTGAGTATGTCACCACTGACCTAAAAGATCCCTTTTGTGGGAGTGCCTCTAACAATTACAAATCAGTAAAATATGAAATCTATACATACATACATAAACAAATAAAATACAAATCAGAGCCCAACTTCAGTGTCACGCATAGGGGGCCCACTGATCACGACACTCATTATTTTAAAACCTTCAACACCTTTCCAGAGCTGCTGGGATTCAGTCCAAAGTCCTTGGCCAGGCTGCCACACTGCCTGCTAGCCTGTGCTGCCTCTCACACCTCTCCAGCCCCCCTCATCTCCCCGCCTGGCTTCTCATGGGCTGCTTTCTCTGCCCAAAATACCCCTCTTCACCTCCTGACCTTGCTAATACCTGCTCACCCTTGAAGTTCCTTCATCAGAGCTGTGCCCCCTGATCCGTGGCTTCAGTCAGGTCCCCTGCTATAGGGTATTACCGCTTCCTGCCCTTTTTCTTTGCAGCTCTTATCACAGACAGAATTAGATGCCTCTCTGCCTCATGGCAGACTCCTCAGACTCAGTTCCCCGAGGGCAGGGATCCCTGGCTTACTGCTGCAACCCAAACAGCTGGCATGGTGCCTGGCACACGGCAGCCGCTCAGCTATGGGAATAAATCACTGCACTCATAGGCAAATTACCATCCCAACAACTGCCAGGATTCTCCCCAAGCCAGAGCTGGAGGGAAAACTTTCCAGCTCCTCCAACTTCATCAATAATGGAGAAAGGCCAAGCCCCCTTATGAGAAAACCAACTAACGTCAGATGCGGCCAGGAGCCGGGGCGCCCAGGGCAAAAGGAGCCCCCCGCTTCTTCGCCCCCCATGAGTCCACCTGCCTTGTGCTGGTTGACCACGTCCAGCTCCTTGTGGCTCGTGCAGAACTGCACCAGCAGCCCCAGCATGCCTGCGTAGTTCTGGTTGGGTTCAAGGCTGAGAATGGCTGACAAGTACTGTTCCACCAGTCCGGGGTTCTGAAGAGGAAGGCACGAAGCTGGCGTGTCACACAGCCGTGGCAGGGGGAAGCACAAAGGCAGCGATGCCCACCACCCCCTCTGCCCCCAGCACCTCTTTCCACAGCTTGCTGAGCTTCTTCACAGCACCATCGACAGCGTGCCTGTGGGAGCCACCCAGCACCTCCAGCAGGAGCAGGCACTGCACCTCCACCTGTCAGGGCACGAAATGTGAGTGGAGGTGCCGTGGCCCTCACAGCCAGCCCAAGACCTGCATCGGCCCACTCAACTCCAGCCAGATCCTCTTCCCTCCACCGCCGACACGTGGCCCCGTCCCAGCATAACATCTATTCACTCAAGCACTTCATTAATAAATATATGCTGAGCACCTATGAGTCAGACGGAGAAAACACATGGAGAAGGGGACATACGTGGGCCCTGCTTTCGTGCACTTCACAGTTCAGAGGGAGAAAACGATACTACAAGATAAACATACAGATGAATACGTAATTCCAGTGAGGTAAGGGCCATGCAGGAAAAAGATAAGCATCCTATCTCATACCTGCCTTGACTCTCCCTTCATTCATTCCACAAACATCTGCTGAATACTGACTAAACGGCAGGCGCTACACTGGGCACTTTAGTCATGAAAGTGAAGACCAATCGGATGATCCCGGCCTGCAGGGAGCTCCCCGTCCAGCCCAGAGTGAAACACATCATAGGTGCTCAACTGAAAAATCTCTTTATATTGCACAAAGACCCGTGGCTACTGGGGAACAGTGCAAATGGCCACCCTGAGAAAAAGGGGATGCTTATCAAGAAGCCTGCTGCACTCTATTTGCATGTGTACAAAGTGACAGGTGAACATTTTTTTTTACAGTAAGATTGCAAACAACATAAATGGCCATCAACAGGGGCCTAGTTATATATACTATAGGACATCCACTCGTGATTAGTAAACAGTCATCAAGAATGAGAAACTCTTGGGCGCCTGGGTGGCTCAGTTGGTTGGGCAACTGCCTTTGGCTAAGGTCATGATCCTGGAGTCTCAGGATCAAGTCCCGCATCAGGCTCCCTGCTCAGAAGGGAGTCTGCTTCTCCTGCTGACCTCTTTCCTCTCATGCACGCTCTCTCTCTCTCTATTAAATAAATAAGTAAAATATTTAAAAAAAAAAAAAAAAAGAATGAGAAACTCTTTTTGCACTACTCTGGAACAAATTCTAAATCTGGTTAAAGAAAAAAAAGAGGGGGCAACCTGGGTGGCTCAGTCGGTTAAGCGGCCGACTCCTGGCTGCGGATCAGGTTATGATCTCAGGTCGAGATCAAGCCCTGCATCAGGGTCTGCGCTTAGTGCAGAGTCTGCTTGCCCCTCTCCCGTCCCCTCTGCCCACTCCCGATAGCACTATCTCTAAAATAAATAAATCTTCATTAAGAAAAGAAAAAGAAACCAAGGTGAAAGAAAAAGTGCTTTCAATACACTAGTGTTTGTGTAAGAAACCCTGTTCTGTTGTATATACAGAGCATGTAACTACACACATAAGAAATTAGTAATAGAGGAACCCAGATGGCTAGAGAGGGAAACAGGTATAGCAGTCTGTGCTTGTTGAAACCACATTCAAAACCACACTGCTGTTCTCTCTTCCTAGAATATTCTAACCCCTGATCTGGACACAGTTTGTTCATATCCTTCAGGCCTCTGCTCAAATGATGCCTCCTCTGAGGCCTCCTCCCACAATCACCCTGTACTGCACTCTCTCCATCTTCCTACCTGCCTTTCTGCTGTGTGACCTTCATCTCACCTTAGCAGACCTGTGTGTCATCTACCTTCACCACCAGAGTGTAAGCTCCGGAGGTGCCTGGGTGCCATAGTCAGTTAAGGACCCAACTCTTGGTTTGACCTCAGTCATCATCTCAGGGTCTTGAGTTCAAGCCCCACATTGGGCTCCATGCTCATCACAGAGTCAACTTGTTCCTCTCCCTCCCCTTCTACCCCTCCCTGTGTACATGCATTCTCTCTCTCAAATAAATACATCTTTAAAAAAAAAAATTTCTTGGGCACCTGGGTGGCTCAGTTTGTTAAGTGACTGCCTTCAGCTCAGGTCATGATCCTGGAGTCCCAGGATCAAGTCCCCCATTGGGTTCCCTGCTCAGGAGGGAGTGTGCTTCTCCCTCTAACTCTCCCCTTCTCATGTTCTGTCTCTCTCT
>RCUC01068866.1:0-10969 GCA_003697995.1 Taxidea taxus jeffersonii
GTGGATGGCTATGAACATATTAGAAAAGCACTGAATTGTGTACTTTAAGAGGATGAATTGTTCAATATACGAATTATATCTCAATAAAGCAGATATAAAAAATTGGAGGAAAAGAGTTTGGTGAATGATCAGACAATAGAACAACTAATTAAAATCAGGAATCCTTGAGAAATAGATAGCATGTAGCATCCAAATTCATATATATCTCCTCATTAGTTTATGGTGCCCTTTACATTTTATACATCATATTTCACAGAACAACATGTCAAAAGCCTTGTGTTCCCATCACCATAATAAAAAAAACAACTACTAGCAATTTATCCTATTTGATTCAAGACTTTTAATATGTAAAAGAAATAAAATATTTTGCATAAATGTAAATACCTTTTCACCAATAGCCTGGATCTATATTTCTATTTTGTTAGAAGCCAGAATTTTTAAAAAATGATATGCCTTAAGTCACTTGATTCTCTAATTTATATTTTTCTGATATTCTCTTGGGCCATAGAAAATGCAATTAAGCCACCAATGATTAACATTAATATTTTCAAACTGCCAGTTAAGGTGCATGCAATGCAAAGTATAAAAATAAAATTTAAATTTAAATAAATTTAAATAATAATAAATATAAATATGATATATAAAAAATAAATATAAATAAATAATAATAAATTTAAATAAATTTAAATAAAACATTTAAAATCTGTGAAAATTATATCAATAAAAGTGTTGCTATCAATCTGTATTAGGAGAGGCAATGACAGTCCTAAAACAAAACAAAAACAAAACAAAATAACCCCCCAAAAACCAAAAAGCTATTTCTCTCAGCACAGGTAGTTTAGGAAGATGTTAAAATTCTTCAGTAATGTGAATAAGGAGAAACTTGACAATACCATTGGGAAGTTAACAAATATTCAATTTTTCTTTCATTCTCTTCCAGGTCTTTTAATGTATTAATTTGAAGTAAAGAAGGAAAGCCTGTAGGAAAAAAAGAAGTAGAAGAATGAGTTAACTGAATGATATAAATCAAAATAAATAATAGTGTTTTGTTTTAATAGAACAATAGTTTTGAAACGTAAGAGCAGGGACTGTAACTTAAATTTCTAAAACTCAAATTCATTTTAATTTTGAGTTCCCATCTTTCCAGGCAGGTGACCAACATAACCCAATCATTTATAAATATCTCCTACTTTCTTTTTTTTTTTAAGTATCTTTTTTTTTTTAAGATTTTATTTACTTATTAGTTAGAGAGAGAGAGTGAGCACAGGCAGAGAGGCAGGCAGAGGCAGAGGGAGAAGCAGGCTCCCTGCCGAGCAAGGAGCCCGATGCGGGACTCGATCCCAGGACGCTGGGATCATGACCTGAGCCGAAGGCAGCTGCTTAACCAACTGAGCCACCCAGGCGTCCCTATCTCCTACTTTCTTTATAAGCTAGAGTTAGTCAAAATATTGGGATTTTAGTGGTCCAGAATAAGCACCTCATATGGATCATGTGACTCTCCATGCAAAAATTGTATTTTATAAAATGGAAGTTAATATGCATTTTAAATACTTCACTGCATAACCTCAGGTGTTCAGGGTTATTGGACAGGCTAGTGTCAAAGTTCAGAGAGAAATGTCAAAGAGTTGAACATGGGAAAAGACCATCTATGCAAGAATAATGTTTGAAATGGGATCATTGTCAACATAAATGCTCAGATTCATTACCTGTTTGAGGCCTATGTTTCAAGTGGCCACAAAGGAAATGTCACAATACTTTCTGCGGTTCTGTCTGGTTTTATAACGTGTCATTTCTTTTTGAACTTTTTGACTTACTTGCATTGTGAAACTCCAGATCACCCAGGTGACTTCAGGGAAGCATGGCTTGGTTTCTCACACTCTCTTTCAGTTGCCCTTTGCTCCCATCCCACATCCCTACTTGCTGCATAGCTTCCTTGTCTTCCCCAACCCAGACTAGGGGAACATTTTCCTAATCCAAGGCTGAACCTACACTTGCTATGCCTGCTCACAGCAATACGTAGATAGAGCGATCGATTCATCGATAGATTGATCTAGTATAGCTATCCTTTCCTTACACAAATGCCTCTTCCTAGATACAAATTTTGGCTTTCACGAATACAAAGCAGAAAGAGCCACAAGTTCTTTTTTATTTTTTAAGATTTTATTTATTTATTGACAGAGAGATAGGGAGCAAGTAGGCAGGGCGGCAGGCAGAGGGAGCAGGAGAAGCAGACTCTTCTAAGCAGGGAGACTGATGTAGGGCTCAATCCCAGGACCCATGGGGATCCCATTGTGACCCAAATCAAAGGCAGCTGCCTAACCAACTGAGCCACCTACGCATCCCAAGTTCTTTTTGATTCTTATCATATCAACTAAATTCTTGAATTGGGAAAAGAAAAATGTCAATATTATATACCATTATGTAATATGATATGGATAGAAATAAATAATAGATTAATGTCTCAAAATATTGTCTGCAATAGGCTAAGGTATGTGAATGAAAACACTTTAGACATAGGCTATTCTCAATTTTTATAAATAATGAGTTTTAAGAATTCATTTAAGAAAATGAATGCATAAGGAAGAGACATGTTTAATGTAAGATTTCGGTTTCTAAAGAACTTAAACTCTTCTAATATTCATAATTGGGTTTTAATATCCAGGGTCTTTGAATTTGTATTTTATGTAGTACCTCTGTACTGTCTTAGAAAATATTAAAATATAAGCATTAAATATAATTTAGAAATTTTTTTAAAAACAACTTAAACTTTTGTTCTTTCAGTTAACTTGAAATTTAATAGATTAAACTAACCACTTCAATGTTTAAGGGAAGTGTATTTTGGTGATTTTGTAAAGGATTAATCAGAGAAGCAAAAGACTTTTGCATGGAGATCGTGTTGATGTTTGTGATGAGTTCTTAACATATTTCCTTAAATAAATCGTCAAGACAGATTTAAATGCCAGATTTCTTTTTTAAAAAAGATTCTGTTTGTTTTTAGCTCAGAGATATAGAGAACTAAAAAGAGGATCATTCTCATCCATGCAACATTGACAAACCTGGGACAAACTGCACATTAATGCTTTTCTCGAACCCATCACAGTTTGGTTGCCCTGCAGTTAAGTAACCTGAAGCCTTAGGAAAGAGAGCCACCTGCAGCAACAAAACAAAACAAAACAAAACAACCCAAACTGGGTCCCTCTCATTTGCTTACTTGGAATGGATGAAAAGCACAGATTAGATTATTTTAACAAATTGCTAAAGACTGATATGGATTAAACTAGTGTGGGAAGCCCACTGGAGCAGGAAGATATGAGGAGTTCCCAAACTTTTTCAGATCTTCTCTCCTTGAACCTGTGACCATATTACAGAAAAACAAAACAAAAAACCAAACCAAAACAACAACCAAAAAACAAACAAACAAACCAGGGAGAACCCAAGAAAGCTCTTCTCCTAGTATGGTTGAAGAAGTAGATAAGCATCAGCTCCTGAAATTTTGTCCGGATCCCATCTCCTCTATCTCCCATTCAAAATAAAATATTTAGTCTTCAGAGAGAAAGCAATAAAAACTGTTGCCTTAAGGCACTGGTGGAGATTCATTGCAGCTGATGGAAGGGAAGAAATTTTACCTGTTCTAAACAGTATCTTCCAAAAATAGAAGGGAAGCAAACAATCCTCAACTTACTCAAAAGTCAGCATTTCCTTAATACCAATGCCAAACAGAACCATTTAAAGAAAACATCAGACCCATATGGCTTATAAAAATAAATACAAAAAAAATCACCAAAATGTTAACATATTAAATTCAGCAATATATACAAGGGATAATACATCACCACCAAGTAGGATTCACCCCAGGAATGCAAAACTGGTTCAACATTCAGAAATCAATGTAGTTCTTTATATGAGTAGACTAAAAAAGAAATGCCATATGATCAGCTCAATTAAGACAGAAAAGGCCATTTGAAAAAAAAAAAAAAGTCATCCATAACAAATAGTCTTAGCAAACAATGAATTGGAGAGAATGGCCCTAACATAAATAATACACTTTTCACCGAAGTTCAGGATGAAGGCAAGAATGTCTACTCTCACCATTGTTATTCAATATCATACTGGAAGTTAAAGCCAATACAACGAGGCAAAAATTAAAAGGCATAAAATATATACAGTTTGTAAAGGAAAAAATTAAAAGTGGATCTATTCACAGGATACCTCTTTTGCTATATAGAAAAACCCAAAGAGTCAACAGAAGCTAATGCATTTAATGTGTTTGCTTAGGATCTAAGGTCCAGCTACAAATAAATAATATAGCCATATTCCTAAACAGACCCTAATAATAAGTTTTGAAGTCTAGGCTATCCAGTACCCCCTATGACTCTTTTTTTTTTTTAGAGATTTATTAAGTTCTTTGTGTGTGTTCCTTTTTCCATAGGAACTTTATTATTAATAATTTTGTTCCAGAAAATACAAAGAATAGCTTGTTGACAATTGTATTGTGGTTGCATTATGTATAAAATACATTAATCAGTGAAGCATTGGATTTTTGCATATATATATATATATATATATATATTTAAAGAAGTACATTAACCAGACATATCTTTACATCTTTATGATGTTGAGTAAACTTATCTATGAATGAGAGATGGCTTTCCATTTGTTTGAATATATTCATAGGTCTTTCAGTAGTGTGTTTTTTTCTCTTACAAATGTGGCTCATTTAAAAAAATTAAGTGTATACTTTTATTGCTCTTTTATTTTTTTTAAAGATTTTATTTATTTATCAGAGGGAGAGAGCACAAGCAGGGGAAATGGCAGGCAGAGGGAGAAGCAGGGTCCCATGTGACTTGATCCCAGGACCCTGGGATCATGACCTGAACCAAAGGCAGATACTTAACTGACTGAGCCGCCCAGACACCCCTTTATTGCTCTTTTAAATGGATTTACTGTTCCAGTATATCTTGTAACTAGTTGTGTATGTGAAGGCAGTAGACTGGGCGGAAGAAGCTGCAGTGTAATGCAGGCCTAACCAAGCCTCATCCTACCTGGTAGGGAGCTCTGTAGCAAGGATCACCTATAATATGCCCTCAGGAGAGGTGATTCTCTGCAACTGAGGCAGATCCTGAAGGTGATGAGAAGGATAGCCTGTCTTACCAGTTCACTTTCCAGAGCTGGGCCACAAGTCTGTGAAAAGAGATTTGAGCAGGGCATCTCTCTACCACAGCTGGGGATTGTTATTTGAAGCTCAGTGAGAAGGCTGAGAACTGGAGAGCTGAGAACAGGTTAAATGTTCAGGGGAACATTTAACCCAACAAGCAGAGACAGGAGAGTCTGAAAAATGGAGTGTGAAGATTAGAAATTGAGGCAAGTTGGGTGCCTGGGTGGCTCAGTCAGTTAAATGTCTGCCTTTGGCTCAAGTTATGACCTTCTGGGATCAAGCCCCACACTGGGCTCTCTGCTTAGCTGGGAGCCTGCTTCTCCCTCTGCCTCTGCTGCTACCCCTGCTTGTGCTGTCTTGTGTGCATTCTTTCTTTCGCTCTCTCTCTCAAATAAATAAAATAAAATGACTGAGGTAAGTTTTGGAGCTTTGTCAAAAATCGAAGGATTCATGCTAAAGATTGAAAAATATGAATTTATTTGGCAAATGATTCATCTTGAAAGTTTTAGCTGTGCATTTTTTAATGAAAAAGAATGTTGGAATGGGTTGTGGGTTAGAGTAAGAAAGTTGTTTTCAAGTGTATTTTCAAGAAAATTGAGCATATTAAAATACTAGGAAAAGGATCCAGAAAAAAGAATAAGTTAAATATGTAAAGGGAAAGAGAGCTAATTGATAATAAGAAATCTTCAAAGATCCCCTAGGCCATGTATGGAATAATTGTTTTTTGAGAAGATTAGGGATATTTTATCCAGTGTGACAGGATAGAAAAGAAATGATTAGTGTTTGTGAAGTTTGAGAGAACCAGGGAAATATGGTGCTGAACAGATAATATAATTTGGATGATGAAGTCACATATAAAGATCATACTTTTGTAGTGGGTAGGAAAACAATTTGTTGAATGGAGAATAATAAGAGTGAGAGTCAAGCAATAAATGACCCATAAAGAAATAGGGATGGAGAGACATAAAAGTTTGGAAACTAATTTGAGGTTAGGTTTATGAACCAGCCTACTGGTTATACTTTAGTCCATCATTGTCATATTATTATTATTTTTCCTACATATGAATGAGAAGGTAGCAAACCAAAATTGGAAAATTGTGAGTGTGGACTTAGATAAATCTGGTTCTAATCTCATATCCATACTACTTACCTGACATTTAATTTGTGGTAACATTATATAACTTAAATTTCCTTTCTTCCTTTTTGAAATGGAAATTGTGGAACTTATCTCTAAGATTCGACAAAACGATGCATTGACCCACTTCCTACTTAGCCTTCTTTCTTTTCCCACTGTGTTCCAGCCACACAGTCATTTGCACCTTGAAAATTTTTAACTTCAAAGCCTTTGCATTCCTGTATCAGTTGGGTTCCATTTGAGAAACAGAGATATTTACTGAGGATATTCTCCTTTACATAAAGTCAGCTGATTATAGATGTTATTCATATCTACCATATGACTTCACAGCAAGAACTAGATAAGTGATTGATCAAATAACTGGTGTTTGATTGAATAATAGCCTAACCAAACTGATACATAAAACACACCATCACAGCTCCATAATCCAATGTGAACACTTTACTTTACCTTGCTCTTCATGTTCCTGCAGATTACAGACCTAGGAAGATTTTTTGTTTTTTTGACTAACCTGTATAACATACCTTGTTCACTTTTATGTCCCAGAAATCTTGTTTATTTATTTTATACTTGTGTCTCTTCCATTTATTTATTTCATTTATTTCTTGTCTCTTACTCTTGCCTTAAGGACTTAGGGGATCTTAAGGGATCATGCCTATTCACTTCACTGCTATATCCCACATGTCTCACAGTGAGCCTGCCACATAACACATAGAAGCTTAATGAATATTTATTGAATAAAATGTCTGGAAAAAATTAACATCCAAATAATTATAGTTTCCAAAGTTGTGTCCATAAGCCAGACTTCATTTTACAATTAATAAATGAGTTAATGAATTCTTTTCCTGTTTTGCTCTTGCAAATTTTATTTGTAGGTTTTCTTACATATTTACTGGCTATATACACACACATTTACCAAGCTCTCCTTTATACACACCAAGATATATGTCTATGAAGGCAAGTTTACTAGAAAATTTAGCCTTGTTTATTCCACATTATGTTATAAAATGTGTTCCATAATGTTTTAAAATTTGGGGCCATAAGTTGACTGTCTATTGCATATGTTTGTTTAAAATTCTATAAATATGACTAGGTTATGCCATTCTTTAAGTGTTACTAGGTTGATTATGCCATTTTTAAAAAATTTTTTCTTGTCATAGCACATATTTTCCCCAATGTCCATCACCCAGCCACTCTATCCCTCCCACTCTCCACCCCTCCAGCAACCCTAAGTTTGTTTCCTGAGATTACAAGTCTCTTATGGTTTTTGTCTCCCTCTCTGGTTTCATCTTGTTTCATCTTTCCCTCCCTTCTTCTATTATCCTTTGTCTTGTTTCTCAAATTCCTCATATCATTGAGATGATATGATAATTATCTTTCTCTGGTTGACTTATTTCACTTAGCAAAATACCCCTAACCCTCTAGTTCCATCTATGTTGTTGCAAATGGCAAGATTCCTTTTTTGATGGCTGCATAGTATTCCATTGCATATACATACCACTGCTTCTTTATCCATTCATCTGTTGATGGACTTCTTGGCTCTTTCCATAGTTTGGCTATTGTGGACATATTTGCTATAAACATTGGGGTGAACAAGCCCTTCGGATCACTACATTTATATCTTTAGGGTAAATACCCAGTAGTGCAATTGCTGGGTTGTAGGGTAGCTCTATTTTCAACTTTTTGAGGAACCTCCATACTGTTTTCCACAGTGGTCGTACCAGCTTGCATTTCCACCAACAGTGTGAGAAGGTTCACCTTACTCTGCATACTCGCCAATATCTGTTGTTTCCTGACTTCTTATTTTAGCCATTCTGACTGGTGTGAGGTGGTATCTCACTGTGGTTTTGATTTGTATTTCTCTGATGTTAAGCACTTTTTCACGTGTCTATTGGCCATTTGGATGTCTTCTTTGTAGAGATGTCTGTTCATGTCTTCTGCCCATTTCTTGATTGGATTATTTGTTTTTTGGGTGTTGAGTTTGATAAGTTCTTTATAGATTTGGGATACTAGCCCTTTATCTGATATTATGCCATTTTTTATGTATCATGTACTTTGTTCATTTTTCTTTTTTCCTTGACTTTCCACATTAGCCTCTGTGCTTTTTCTTTACTGATATTTACCACTCTGCCCACTCCTATTCACTCCTGGAATGTGTTCTTAGTATATTTACCCATGTTTATGTAATTATAATCAAACATATATAGGATCATATTCTATGCTGACACTTGTTTTTTCAATAAGACCTTGTAGAATTAATCGACTGATATTGTTCTATTTCACATGAGAATATATGGTACAGATGTACCTTCATTTTTGAACACTTTATTTATGGGCATAAACTATATTTCCACATCTTAGCCCTACAATCAGTTCTTTAATACACATCCTGGAAATTTTCATTACTTCTATTTCAATGGGAAATAACCAGGAGAATGAGTGAGTGTCACAAGTAGCTTTCCAAATGAGCTTTATGAATTCACATTCCTACTGACAATGATCTCTAAATTTTTGCCATAAGTATATTTTGTAGCTCTTTTAATTTTTGTGTCTGATTAAATTGATTTGTTTTGAACATTTGGATTTGTTTAGCAATTCTATCCATATCATTTAATATTTAATCATCCAGTTGTAAATACAAGTAAGTCTAAATGTTTTTCACTAAAAAGATGCCTTTAAAATGATATTTATTTCTGTCTAAGAATTATGCATGTCCTTTTGGCTATTGGATATGTCTCAGGAAAGACTGTGGTATTAAATTTGTCATATCCCTTAAAGAGTGTCCTGGTCCATGGCATGTGTTGAAGTAAAGCAGGATAATTCATGATCTTCATAAACTTAGTTTTTTCATAGTTTTTTGAAGCCCTAAAATTTTAATTTACCTGAAAGTCAGACTACTTTATGTTATATTATAAAACATACTGTGTTATTTTTTAAAAATGCAGGTCATTTTGAAATCTATAATACATTTAGACAAAGCAAATAGCACATTTTGTGTGTGTGTGAAATAGAAACATTTCTAAGATTGAGAGAAGACAAAATGAAAAAATAATGCTCACAAAAGACAGTTTTCTGATTTTGTTTCTACTTTTCTTGGCAGAAGTATGTGTGCACTAATATTGAACTTTAGTATTAGTGAATGTATATAGTGTAGGAATAATAAGTTATGTGAACACTTATTTGTTTTAAAATGCATATGTGTTTAAAAATTCTTCTTTTTTCTTTTTTAAGATTTTACTTATTTATTTGTCAGAGAGAGTGAGCACAGGCAGACAGAGTGGCAGGCAGAGGCAGAGAGAGAAGCAGGCTCCCTGCTTCTCCCTGTAAATATCTACTTTCTTTTTTTTTTTTTAAGTATCTTTTTTTTTTTAAGATTTTATTTATTTATTAGTTAGAAAGAGAGAGTGAGCACAGGCAGAGAGGCAGGCAGAGGCAGAGGGAGAAGCAGGCTCCCTGCCGAGCAAGGAGCCCGATGCGGGACTCGATCCCAGGATCCTGGGATCATGACCTGAGCCGAAGGCAGCCGCTTAAACAACTGAGCCACCCAGGCGTCCCTAAAAATTCTTTAAACAAAGGATGATCATGTTTCTCAGTTCTGAATATAACATTATGCATCAATTTCATTAGGATATATTAGCCTTATAGCTGTTTTTGAATATTCATTTATTTCCTACACTAAGTACTTTTCTCTTTTTAGTAACTTTTCAGAAAATATAATTAGAACATAGCAATGTTGAAAGGTTACATCCGAGAATACATTTTGCTGTTAAATGAGACTGCTGTGTATTTTCTTCACTTAAAATACAAGATACATACAAAATGTCAGTAGTCTTCTATTGCTGCTTCTTTGTCTCATATACCTTAAAACCAATATTTTGAAATTTACTTATTGTATAGGAAATGGATTAGAAAACTTTGGCTCAATTTACAGCGTCTCATTTCCCTTAGAAATTTCATATACATTTCAGCCACTTTTGTTGACAATAGCTGCAGTAGAGTTTCTAATTGTGTTTTGAAAATGGCTTAAGGTAATCATACAACCTGTCTGAGTTTCTGTATTTTGCCTACCTCCCATTGCAGGGCTTATGAAATGATATGCAAATTCACTGTCGATTTTGATCTACTGGAATGGGACAATAGGACACTAGATAACACAGTGGTAGAACTGGATGTGAGATTTGGAGATAAAAATAAAGATGATAGAAAGAGAAAGTTTAGTTTTTGTGTTTGGCCCTTTCTGAGCTGGAGTTCCCAGAAATTAAAAGATAATGTGATGACTAAAGCTACCATGAGGGCCACATGAGAATACCAGGAAGGCTCTGGTTGGTGAAAATTGTGAGTCGTGAGTTATTTTTTGTGGCAGAAATAATTTGCTCTTCACTATTCTGCAGTAAAAAATGTGGAACAATTATATTTGCTTGAGAGGTTTATTGTAACTAGAAGAATGATAACAAACTCATGTTGGTTTTTTTTTTTTCCTTAAAATGATCTGTAGGTTAATTTTTTTAAATAATATTGTCAAGTAGACTAAATGTAGCCTAAGGATTACTTTGCTAGTTTCGGGGATACAAAATGATTAAAGTATGACCACTACTAAAAATGCAGAGTTTGTTAAAGGCTATTCAAATATAAATAAGGCCATCCGAAGGGAAAATTGAGGAATGAGGTTAAAAAAAAAA
>RCUC01068871.1:0-12060 GCA_003697995.1 Taxidea taxus jeffersonii
CGCCGTCCCTTAGACGTCATAGCCCCATTCTACAGATGAGGACACAGATTGACAGAGATACAGTAACCTGCGAGAGTCACAAACCTAGTACGTGGCAGGCTCTTGGGAGCCAAATAGCATCATGGCAAAATGTGAAAGCATTTTGAAAAGTACGAGGTATGAGAGGGAAAGTTATTACGTTTATCACCTTCCAATGGCGATTCGAGCCAGTGCCCTCCTTGAAAGCGCCGGCCACGTTCAGGAACACGGAGGTGAGCGCTGTCTGCAGCGCCGGCGCAATGCTTAGACGCTGAATGAAGGAGGGGCTGGGGTCTGCACTTGGGAAAACTCCGAAAGGCCCATGGCACGCCTCATTGTCGAAGCCCCCAAATGACACGAGGGATGAATGTCAGCCGGGAAACCCGCCGAATGCTGGGGACCGAAGTAGCCATTAAGCAGATGTAAGATGGATGTGATTGTGATGGGTAGACACTGGAGAGCGGGGTGGGGGGTCCGCCTCTGGGGAAGGGGACCCGTGTGAGGGAAAGCACGTGGTCCAAACGTTTGGGGAGGAGCACAGAGTCTGGGGACTTTACAGGACTTCAGAAGATCGGCCTGAGAAGGCATGAGGGCCAAGAGCCTTGACCCTGTGAATCAGTCGGCTGGATCTCCTACAGCAAGAGAGTAGGGATTTCCGAGCAGAGCTGGCAGCTTCAGAGCTGCTCTCGGACCCCGCAACAGCGAGAGGGTGAGGTGAGGTGTTCGGTTCCCAAAAGAGCAGCCGAATCCTCTAGAAAACACTGCCAACGTTCCAGAAACAGTAATAGTAATGACCGGGGGATGGAGAGAAGGTGCCCTTGGCCTCAGTGGGCGTGTTCCCAGAAATGCTCACCGCGGGGACTGCTGGCTGAGCCCAGGCGTTTGAGAAGGTAAATTCACTACCAACATCCTGCAGAGGGTGCTGACCGACACGTGTCAGACAGCCCCCCCAGGTCACCTTCACTCCCTGTAAAGGCCGCCCTAACCTCTAACTCATAGACACACCTGTTCAGCTTAGATCTTTCTTTTCTTTAAACAAAATTAGGCAGCGTACCAAACAAGTGATTTTATTTACTCTGCCGCATTGACCCTTACCAGTTGCTTAAAATATTGTTAACTGACTTGAAGCTGATATTTCGCTTTGTAAAAATTACTTTTCAAGTCCTTATTTATAAAATATTTCACAGAAGAGTTAAAACATAGATGTTTAGTGGAAGGAACTGAAATGTCCATAGGAAGGTGAACAGATAAAGAGAAAGTATGAAAGAGACTTTAATTCAGCCTTTAAGAAAGAAAGAAGTCCTGTCGCATGCTCCAGTATGGATGAACCTGGAGGACGTCACACTCCCTGAGAGAAGCCAGTCAGAAAGGACACATACAACGTGGTGCCACTTAGATGAGGTGTCTAGAGTAGTCATACTTTTTTTTAAAGATTTTATTTATTTATTTGACAGAGATCACAAGTAGGCAGAGAGGCAGGCAGAGAGAGAGAAGAGGAAGCAGGCTCCCCGCTGAGCAAGGAGCCTGATGTGGGACTCGATCCCAGGACCCTGGGATCATGACTTGAGCCGAAGGCAGAGGCTTTAACCTACTGAGCCCCCAGGTGCCCCTAGAATAGTCACACTTTTAGAAGCAGGAGGTAGGATGTTGGGGAGGGGGGTTGGGGAGTCATTGTACAGTTTCAGTTTTCCAAGATGGCAAGGTTCTAGAGAGCTGTTGCACAAGTTGCTTTCAGTTAATGATACTTAAAAATAGTCAAGGGTGGGCGCCTGGGGGACTCAGTCTGTTAACTGTCTGCCTTTGACTCCGGTTATGATCTCAGGTCCTGGGATCAAGTCCCGCATCGGGCTCCCTGCTTCTCCCTCTCCCTTGCCTGCCACTCCCCCTCCTTGTGCTCTACTTCTCTCTCTCTCTGTCAAATAAATAAATAACATCTTTTTAAAAAAATGGTTAAGGGTGTAATTTATGCTCTGTTTTTAATCACAATTTAAAAATATGCATACATAAGCATATATATACATATACATGAAACAATAAACATTTCCAAATATTTTTCACCTGTGTTTCAAGTTCTTTTTTCTAAGAAATAAAGCCGGCTGCTACTGACGTATCCTCCTTCCCTTTCTCCCTCCCTCTGCTGGGAAACCATCACTGAAAATGCGTATATATTATTCCAATGCATGTTTTCCTGCATGGGTATACATTCCCAAACAATTCAATACTATTGTTTTGTGTGTTTAAAAATTACACTTCGAATTTCTGTGGTACCTCTTCCTCCAAGGCCCTTCAAAAAGTCAGTGACAGGATGCTAAGGACGATGGCTGAGGAAGCCCCCTTCTGAGAGCTGGCCCTTCCAGTAGATAAGTGGCAGCCACCAAGCGTGGCTTAGTGACTCCCCTGTGATGTTCCTTAAGGGGCTTCCCAGCCCCCACTTAACCCAGATGTCCACATGTCACCTGCATCTGTCCTCCCTGGGCATCTGAATAAATGTCCCCCAAGTCTCCATTTTCAAGCCAGGGGATTAACTCCGTGGGTTCCCACGGAAAGAACCAGAATTATGAACACAGGGAGACAGACTCCAAAGCCCGATGCTCTTAACCACCACCCTAAAGAAGAAACAATAAATTGTCCATAAACCCTCCACCCAGACATGACGTTTTAGGCCAAGATTTCTTGGCTGTTTGCCAATTTACACATTTTTATAGCTGTAAATTAAGTCCTCACTAATCTGCATGCTGTTAAACAATCAGCAATAATCAGCACATTCATTTTTTTTTTTTTTTGAAAGAGATAGAGGCAGAAGAAGAGAGAGAATCTTAAGCAGGCTCCACACCCAGCACGGAGTCTGACATGGGTCTCCATCCCATGACCCTGAGATCACAACTGGAACTGAGATTAAGAGCCGGATGCTACACTGACTGAGCCCCCCGCCCCCGGCACTTACACTCGTATGTATCAAAGCACGTGCTGGCCAACCGACACAAATGTACAGCATTGTATGGGAGCATCTTCCGATCCGTCCCCACTGCCGCTGCCTCTGGTTAGACCCTCGTGTCCCTACACTGCGCGAGCACGGCCGGCCTCCTCGGGAGCTCCCTGCGCACTTCCATGTCCACCATCTCGGCTGCCAAAGTATCTTTATAAAATGTGGATTTCGTCACGACTCCGTCCTTCTCTCAATCGTCCACTGGACCCCACTGCCCGCAGCGCCCAGTCGAGAGTCCCCTGACACAGCGTCTCCGGCTCTCCTGCCCCCGTCCCCGCGGCCATCTCCCCCCACACTGCGGTGGGCGCGTGCCCCGAGCGCCGCAGTTGCCTCTGCACACCCTAGGCTCCCCTCGCAAGGCGCATTCTCCTGCTGTCAGCCTGGGCGGACCCTGGCCTTCCTTCTAGCCCCATGGAAGCACCGTCTCTCTCCTCCGCGCCGTGTGCATCGGCGTCTCCAAGGGAGTCGGCCGCACCTGCCCCTGCGCGCCTTCGCGCCGCGTCCTTGCCCGGGTTTATGGCTGCTCGCGCCGCGCTCGGGCCCGCCCACGCCCTTCTGCACCGCCCAGCCGAGCCGCCTGCAAATCCCAACTCCCTGCCGTCCGTCCGTCCGTCCGCTTTGGGCCTCCAGGACCCGGAACAACTGCGAGTCTCCGCGGCTGTTGACGACGCGGGAACGAAGTCATCACCGAGGAACCCCTCTCGTCGCCACGCCCCCCCCATCATCGGCCAATTTCCTTCTTGTCCATATTTCAGGGGCATGAAGTTCTCCTTTCGATTTTTTCCCCTTTGTATTATTTCCTGGGATTTTCTTCCCCGAGCAGAGGCAGCGGGGCAACGGTTTCGGGGTCTGCCGTTCCTCCCTTCCCGGGCGCCGGCCCCAGCGCAGGGCGCGCCAGGCGGAGCGCGGCCGTCCGTTTCCCGCGGCCTCCGCACCGTGTGTAGGACCCCTCGCTACTTCCGGCGGAACTCACTCGCCCCGCTCTCGGCCGGAGGGCCAGCTTCGGGGTGGCTTCCCCGCGGTCCCCGCCGCGATCTAGAAGGGGACGGTCTTCCGACCACGTGGCAAGGTCGGGCCGCCGCTCGCTGCGCCGCGACGCACGCGTCCCCGCTCGGTCTCACCGAGGCACGTTGTCAGCCCCGGTCCTTGCAAGAAGGGTCGGTGTCGCGGTGTGAGGTGTTCGGAGGGAGAGAAGAGAGAGGCCACATTTGGGAACCTTTCTTACTATATTGTTATATCGCTCTATTTTTTATTAATTATTTTTATGTACACATAATGCACTGTTTGCCCCCAGGGTACAGGTGTAATCGCTCTGTTTTGTTGTTAGCTGTTGTTTGTCCCCTACCGGGCCTAATTTGCACGTTAAACATCGTAGGTTCGAGTATGTAGGACCAAACAGGGGGTAGAGGGCTCAGGACTGCCCGCGGTTTCAGGCATCTGCTGGGGGTCCTGGAACTCGTCCCCACCGAGCTGGGAGGATCAAGGTACGTGTTTGATAGTAAATTAAAGCCGCGTTCGTGCCACGTGAGCATTTGTAACCTGCGTACCAGAATTGTGCATTTCCTTATGCATCATCTCTCCGCCGGTCTGCGTGACCCAGTGTGGGCAGGAGCCAGTCGTCCCCTTTTTTTTTTCTTTTCTTTCCTTCTTTCTTTTTTTTTGGTAAGATTTATTTATTTATTTGAGAGAAAGAGAGCCCTTGTGTGCGCACAAGCCAGGGGGAAGGGAAGACAGAGACAGAGGGAGAGAAACAGACCCCACTGAGCATGGAACCTGCCCCAGGGCTTGATCCCATGACACCCCTCAACTTCCCCAGCCCCGCCTCCAGATCAGGAGCCCAACCGGAATCAGAGTCAGAGACTCAACCTTCTGAGCCACCCAGGCACCCCCAGGCCATCATCTTGGCCGGGGACAAGGCAGGGTGCAGGCTTGCCCGCCTCAGGTCTCTGATTCCTGTCCTGCCTCCAGGACTGAGTCAGTTACTTGACTTCTCTGAGCCTCGGTGCTTTCCTCTGTAAAGGAGGAGTAAGGAGGCTGCAGCTTCACCTGTCCTACTAAATCTTTTTTTTTTTTCAAAGATTTTATTTATTTATTCATGAGAGACAAAGGGAAAGAGGGAGGCAGAGGCAGAGGGAGAAGTAGGCTCCCAGAGTAGCAGGGAGCACGATGTGGGACTCAATCCCAGGACCTGAGCTGGGGGTAGAGATGCTTAACCGACTGAGTCAGCCCGTCTGAGTTATCTTAACTAGTTTTGCTAATCATGTGTATTTTACTCATTCTATGTTTTCTTTTCTAAGTGCCTAAAAGAAGAGCCAGCACATAGAAGCCTACCCAGTTTTCATTACTCTTGTGACATGAAATTATTCAAACCACTTAAATTTGTTGTGTATGGTAGAGGTATGGATTAAGTTAACTCCTTTTCATACCATTATCTAATTATTCCAGGAGCATTTATTAAGGACTGAATTCATTCCCTATTGTCTTGTTGTTATAGGTTTCTATATAGCATATTCTATATGACATGCATTTCTGGACTCACTATTTTATTCCATCGATTAGTATCAGTATTTTATTTTTTATTATTAATTTTTTAAAATTTTTTATTAACATATAATGTATTATTAGTCCCATGGGTACAGGTCTGCGAATCGCCAGGGTAGTATCAATATTTTAAAGCACTGAACCATATTTTTTATTTTTATTTTTTTTATTTTTCTAAACCATATTTTTAAAAAAACTTGTGCTTTTTAATGTATTTTAAAACCTAAAATTGGGCATAATTCTTACTGTTTAAAAACCATGTTTCTTTGGCTTTTGTCTTTTCATCCTATAGAGTTTTCCAGTTCCATAAACTCTTCTATGGGACACTAACATCAATATTTTATAAAGTTATATATATAAATTGGGGCGCATGGGTGGCTCAGTCCATTAAGCATCTGCCTTTGGCTCAGATCACGATCCCAGGATCCCAGGATCGAGCCCCACATCAGGTTCCCTGTTCAGTGAAGAGTCTGCCTCTCCTTCTACCTCTGCCCTTCCCTTGCTCCTGCTCTCTCTCTCTTTCTCTC
Source organism: Taxidea taxus jeffersonii (assembly GCA_003697995.1). NCBI lineage: Eukaryota > Metazoa > Chordata > Mammalia > Carnivora > Mustelidae > Taxidea > Taxidea taxus. Next base: position 6,073 of record RCUC01068871.1, read on the forward strand.
TGTCTCTCAAATAAATAAAATCTTTTTTAAAAAAGTATATATATATATATATATATTGAGGTGCCTGGGTGGCTCAGTGGGTTAAGCCTCTACCTTTGGCTCAGGGTCCTGGGATCGAGCCCCGCGTTAGGCTCTCTGCTCATCAGGGAGCCTGTTTTCCCCTCTCTCTCTCTCTCTGCCTGTCTCTCTGCCTACTTGTGATGTCTGTCTGTCAAATAAATAAATAAAATCATTTTAAAAATAGGGGCACCTGGGTGGCTCAGTTGGTTAAGCCACTGCCTTCTGCTCAAGTCATGATCCTGGAGTCCTGGGATCAAGCCCCATATCGGGCTTCCCCTGCTCTGCAGGGAGCCTGCTTCTCCCTCTCCCTCTGCCTCTCCCCCTGCTTGTGCTCTCTCTCTCTCTCTCTGCCAAATAAATAAATAATATATTTTAAAAAATATTTTAGAATTAAAAAGATTTAAAAGATTTTTAAAAAATAAATTTAAAAGTATATATAAATTTAGCTGATGATTTAATTATTAGCCTCTTTAACTATTAGCATTAACAATTAGTATTTTAAGAATACAGTTCTCCATTTATTCATAGCTTCCTTTTTACCAGAGTTTAAGATGTTTCTTATTATAAATCTCTGCCCTTACTTAAATTCCTATGTGTTTTTGATACAATTAGTAAAAAAGGACTTCTCCGTGCTATTTCTGGTGCGACCACTAACAGAGAGATGTGACTGATTTTGCGGGTTCACCTTGTACCCTGCTCTTTGGCGAAACAATTTTTCTACTTCCAGGAATTTTTTTTATGAAATTCTCCAATTTTCTAGATTGGGAATTGCACCCTCAACAAAAACTAATCTCTTGGTTTCTCTTTTTTTAAGAGAAGTGACTTTTCTGCACGGTGTTTCTTAATTTTTTCCAACGTGAGTCTTGGTTTCAGAAACACACTCTTCAGCACGTCTTCGTGTCCCACCCAGCTGCCTGCCCAGCTCTCTACTGCACTATCAAAGAGGAGAGAAATTCCCAGCAGGGAATGCTTTGCTCAGGACACCACTGAGTTTCTTTTTCCCCTTTTGCTAACCTTCTCCTGCTTTCATCGAAACAAAAGGATTTCGTTTCCAGAAACTTTACACTTTCGCCCTTGTCTCTCTGACTCTGTTTCCCTGTCTAGTTTCCCACCTGCGTCCTTCAAAGAGGGTGAGGCTGATCTTCGGGTGGCTCTGATTCTGAGAGGAGCAGAAATCAGCAAAAACCAAAGGAAGCACATCCAGCTGACCCTGACTTGTCCTCACAGCCCAGGGCCTACCTCTGGCTCCACTCTTTGGTTAACCTCTGGGTGGCGGATCCACCCCCGCAGCTCAAGTTTGAACTCCAGAACAAATATTTGTCCTGTTTTTGAACAAAGTCTGAGAGCTGTCTTCTTTTTTTCTTCTTTTAAAACACGAACTCTTCTGCTGTCCCTTTGAACCGGGTTCAGCGAGGAGCAGAGTTCTGCCGGGACCCCGTGCAGGGAGCTTGGCAAAGCCGCTGGGCAGAATGAATCCACTCACGTGCTTTCTCTTCTGCGTCTTTGTTTCTGGAACACAGAGCTTCGAGATCCCCACCAATGGACTTCCAGAAGTAAGTACTCCTGGAAAACTCCTGGCTGTGGGCCTCCACCCAGCCTCAGCAGATAGCCTGTGGCTATTGTGTTCGAGGACCGTGTTCTGTGGGGAAAGGAAATTTATGGTAAAATTCACCCGAGCAGGAGTGTTCATTGCTCTAATTATGGCAACATGTATTTACCTTTTAAAGCATTGATGGGTTTTGCATGAGAATTCAGTCAAATTTAACGGACTGGCCCGCAGTGGGATGTTTCTGGAACACAGTTGCCTACTCCTTACCTAAACAGTGGGGATAATTGATCAAACGCAAAGGGGGGTTAGGGGAATTAAATGACATATGTAAACTGCCCAACACAATGGAAGCATTAGGAAACAGTTAATAATTATTAGCTGTGACAAGGACGACACATTGTTATCACTCTTGCACTAAGAGTCTAAGAAAAGTCATTATCAAAGCACCATTGCCTTTCCTACCTACTTGAGCATTAAGTTCTGTCATCAGGACACTTTCAAGATTTCTGTTAAGGAGGGGAGGTGGCAAGTGGGCTGGCAGAGTGCAGGGATTCCTTCCAGGGAGCCCAGGGTTTCCACTTAGGATCCTTGGCCATCCCCCACATAAGGAAAGTCTTGGACGGAGTTATTTTGGAAGTCATGCCAAAGCTATTTCGACGCCAGAAAAGGAACGTGTGTTATGGGAATATCCTAGGAAATGCAGAGACTTTGTAATCCTTGCAGAGTGGCTTCCCCCACAGAAATGCCAAAGAACAGGATGGCATATTTGCAGGAAAGGAAAAACAAAATCACTCTGTCTGCTTAGAAATGATCTTATTTTCCAACACCTTAAGAATCGCCAGAGTGTGTTGGAAATCTCATCGACAGAGCCGGGGATCGAAGCCAAGACACCCAAACGTGTTTGTGCTTTTTCAGTCACTTCTTACTGGTATTCCTTTCCCAGCAGCATTTTTTCTCCAACTTTAAAAAAAATTTTTTTAAAGATTTTATTTATTTATTTAACACAGAGAGATCGAGATCACAAGTAGGCAGAGAGGCAGGCAGAGAGAGGAGGAAGCAGGCTCCCTGCTGAGCAGAGAGCCCGATGCGGGGCTCGATCCCAGGACCCTGGGATCATGACCTGAGCCGAAGGCAGAGGCTTTAACCCACTGAGCCACCCAGGCGCCCCCTTCTCCAACATTTTTAACTGGAGGAGACCTATGGGCACATTTATCTTGCTCTTGCTGATGCCAAGTTCTACCCAGTAGACGAGTCTACCAGACACCCTACTGATCACTGGGTTACTGTGACCCCGACCTCTGAGTCCCATCATCTTCCAGCAAACTAAGAAGTGCATTCCTTCATCCAACAAATTTGAAGAGACTAGCTTCCATGGACTCGCCTCTGAGACATAGCTAGCAAATATAAATACATTAAAGAAATCACTGTATTAAAAAAAAAAAAAAGGATTTCCCAAAGGTATAGGAAACAAGATAGAAAAACAGGGTGAATGCCCTTATGCCTGTCCCTACCCGCCTCCTTTGCTCTAGATCTTTTTTATTAATAGACATAAAAAACCTACATTCTTTTTTAAGTTTGCAGAATACGGAGATCTTGTGGAGCTGGCCCCAGGCAAGTTTCAGTTTGTGCCAGAGAACCGGAGGCATCAGGTACAACAAGCCTTTGTCTCTAAGGGGGAAATAAGGGAAAGAGATCATGAAGGAGATCATGAGGGAGGGGAAGGATTAAGATGCTTTCTGCCAGATTTTCTTGGAGCTTGTTTTTTGTTTTTTGGGTTTTTTTTAATCAGAACGGGTCACCTTAGTTCCTTAAACGATGGGTGGTTATGCGTTTTCTTCAAATTCTCTGATGGTGGGATGAGTTCACTGTCTTATCAGGAAGGATTTCCTCTTAGGCAGGCATTGCTGCTCTCAATGGTGGCATGTGCTGCCCACTGAGCCCACATCCTCCCCCCTAACCCCCCCACCCGTGGTCACTGCTGCCCTGGGGAGAGGCTCACAGAGCAGAGGGACTGGCCAGGTTCCAGGCTGCGTCCTGAAGTCCTCCCACAGCAGGGATGCATCCTCTAATTCATGGGGCTAGCTCTCCAGGAGGCCAGGAAGGCTGTGGCTTCTCCCCCTTGGAGCCCACGTGCTGAGAAAGGGGGTGTTTATGGAAGCAACACCAGTGACTTCTTTTGTTTGGGTGAGAATTTTGGACTTTGTAAAAGTCCCGGTTTCTTGTAGACCAATAATATAAAAGCCCAATGAGCAGGCTCTCGTGTCATCTAGTCACAAGAGAGAAAACTTCGTCATTGTGAATTACGTTCAAAAAGTTCAAAAGAAGTCAACTGTTGACCTCACGAGGTCACATAAGACTCCCTAAAACCTCAGTTCACTCCAAGTCTGGTCAGGCTAGACTTAACCTGACTTAACTCTGGTAAGGTCCCACAGATGTTAGATATTCACACACTTGTAAACCCAACTCAGCCTTCCATGCCTAGAGGACAGTCCTTCACGTGGATAATTCCTTAGCAGAGCAGTGAAAGTGCAGGATTTCTCACACGCCAGTCCCTATGCCAATGTAGGGCCACCCCAAACAGGAAATGCCTCGAAATCCCTACCCTCATGAGCCGAGTCCAATGGAGGAGACAGACAGGCTCTCCCGCTGTCTTGCTTGGAAGGAAGAGCTTAGCTGCCATGAATAGTTAATAAGAGAAGCTTACTTAGTTTGGGGGTGGGCATAAGTGAACTTGACAGAGAAAATCCCCTGAACTGAGAGCTGAAGGATGACTGCTGGGGTGGGGGGACGAAAGTACTGTGGACCTTGGAAATGGCAGGTCCAGAGCCCAGTGGTAGGGCATCCAGATTATTATTCAGCTAAATAAGAAAATAAACCAGAGAAAGGGGAGATAGGCCACTCAGCATGAGTTCCGTTGAATATCTTCATTTAAAAGTACATGTTCTAGCATTATATCAAAGAATGGAGATTTTGCAAAGTGGCTGAGAAATGTGAAACACACCAGTGGGAAAAGAGCTTTCGAGAATATTTGGCGTTTATGTCTCAGCTCCAGTGATTGAATTGTAGCTCAGTGTTGAAGGGAAAAAAAAAATTTTTTTTTTTTTTGACTTAGAGAAAGCAGTTTTTGTCCCCTAGGTAATAAGTAACACACTTTTGAAAAATTATTATCTACCTTCCTTTCACAGAGAAGTGTTTCTGGAGAATCTGGAGAAACGTTGGTGAGTTTACTTTGATTTTGTTAAAAATTGATGACCGATTGATTTTCCTGTTACCTATTCTCAGGAGATCAATACGGCTGCCTCTTTGTCTCTAGCCCTGAGAGCATTTACCTGACTTTCGAAACAACCTCTTGCCCAATTCTGTTTGGAAGTGTGGCTAAAATTCAGCATGGAAGAGTATATGGTATATACTTAGGAGAGATGTCACCAGGGGCTGAAATATGCCCTTTCTCTCTCTTCTTTCAAGTTTTGCCGAAAAACCTAGGTTTCACCCAAGCATATATATTCATTCCAATATAGCTGTCTTAATTTAGAATATGACACCTAGAGGATTGGGGAGAGGGAGGTAGACAGTGTGGGAAAGGAGTTCCTGAACATGAAATGGTCCGATTTCCTGAGATGTTCAAAGAAGTCCTCCCTGCGTCGAGAAAACTTCAAAACAAAGTGCTTTCCTTTGGCTTCCTGCTCTCAATGGACAGAAACTTCGAGAAGCACCCGTTTAAGGGGTAGGAAGGCCAAGTAACTCAGCCTGGACTTCAGCCTTCGTTTGAGGTGAGCTGGGTGTTACAGGGCTGAAAGGCTGACAAAGTTTTAGGGATGACACCTAGGATTGAAATAAGCAAATCCTTTTGGAGAAGAAAGCAAGACCCAAGAGGGTCACCTCTGCCATAGCCCGGAAGGAGCTTGGGGTTCTCAGGTTTCCCCTGAAAGATGTGTGCTTCCGGTACCTCGCCTTTCAGCACAGTGATGGCCTGCAGGTTGTTAGGCCAGAGCTGCCTTAGATCAGGATGGAAGGATTAGCAAAGGAGGTCCAAGGAGCTGGACCAGTCATGGCATCAACAAGATACTTTCCCTTCACGTTCTAGTTTTTGCTCACTCCCATCAGTGTGTCCTCCTTTGTTCTAATTGGGGGAAGGAGAAGAGGACGGGGAGAAGATGGCACCATAACAGATAAGATGGAAGAAGGCAGGGGTGCCTGGGTGGCCCAGGGGTTTCAGTGTCTGCCTTCGGCTCAGGTCATGATCCCGGGGTCCTGGGATCGGCCCCTGCTTTGGGTTCCCTGCTCAGCGGGGAGCCTGCTTCTCCCTCTCCCTCTGTGGCTCCCCTTGCTTATGCCCTGTCTCTCTCAGTCTCTCTCTCAAATAAATAAATAAAATTATT
>RCUC01068873.1:0-26775 GCA_003697995.1 Taxidea taxus jeffersonii
ACTAATGATGTTGTTTTGGAAAATATTATTATTTTAAAAATTATTTATTTTGTTAACAGATATGTTTATTAATATTATTTTTAAATGACTTAACACAAGTGCTTTTCTGTTATTTTTAAATGATTTAATAAATAAATACTAGGGCTTATTTTGCTTTAACTTTTAATATGACAAATATCGATAGATAAACCCACCTCAGCAAAAGTTTGGGGTCTTCAATCATTTTTAAGAGTGCAAAGGGGTCTTGAGACTACTGCCTTGAGGCATGGGTCAGCCAACTTCTATTACAGTCATATTTGAAAACCTACACGCTTAAAAATAAATATTTTAATCATATCCCTTATCCATTACTTATTATGTAAGAAACTGATCTCCACTAATTCCCTGGACAGAGGCCCACTCACTTTGTTACTCTTATTGCCTGAGGGACAGATTCTCATTCAAAGAGGAGCTGAAAGTCAATCACCATTTCTCCAGTGAACATGACTCCAACTGCTGGCAAGGTTTGCCCATGAGCATAATATGAAAGAGGCCACAGGCTCCTCTCTCATCCTCTTATTCTTACCTGTTCAAATACATCTAAATTCACTTTTTATTCTGCAATTAGCCATTCAATAAATATTTTACAAAAACCTTTATTGCCAGTTGGTAATACTATCAATAGAACAAACGTGAAGTAAGACAAAAATTAACTGTATATGGAGTCTTTTTAAATGTTTCCTGAAAAATACTTCCCTATGTATTGAGCAATATTAAATGAGAAAACAGTTCTATATTTTAGGCTTACTTATTTTTTTAAAAATCAAATTGAGATACCTGTTCTATACACAAGTACAAGCATGTACTCATCCATAAAACTACTTGCCATTCTCGAAACTTCCACAGAGTCACTAATTATCTGTTCTTGATTTTTCATCAGCTTCTGCTCTCAAAAGTAAAACATACGTGGCCTAAGTCAGTGTAAATTTTGAATCCATTATTAAGTTGATATTTCATAAATTCATTTTAAAATCCCATTTGTTTTATTTCTTTTCTTTCACAAATTATTTAATTGGGACTCATTTTCATTTCAAGTACCATAAGCAATATGGAATAGTTCTCACTGCTGCCATGAAAATAAAACATTCCCAGTTGCTAAAATGGATAAACTTGACCTTATAGAAATAATAAATAAATAAATAAGTAAATAAATAAATAAATAAAACCTAAAAACAGGCCAGCTATGTTTTAACTTCCCTCTGGATTCCCATTTGGTTTAGTTTTCTGGGAAATCTGTTTGTGGGAGAACGGGGCAGCCGGGTCTATAACTGAGCTGTCGATCAGATGCAATGGCAAAAAGGAGAAGCCATATGGCCCACTGCTATTTTTCATGTTGAAAAAATGACAAATTTTTATATTCAGTTGCCACCAATTTAATTACACTCTATAGAGAAAATATACTCTGCAACACATGCACTGATCCAAGGCTTTTTTTTCAAATTAACCAAATTAATGTGTACTGACTGAAAACCCATATTTCTACTCTTTTGAACCAGTGTTACAAGTAGAAACGAAACATACAGTTAAGTGTAAAAAGCAGTAATTTTGAATTCAACCAGAATTAGGTTTTTCGTATTCATGGGCAATAATTTATTATATAGAATATTTATTTAAAGTAATATTCTATGTATTCAAACTGACATTAGAATAATAGGTATTTTATACAGGTTTACAAGCCGGTTAACAAAACTACTTTGGCACAGAGTTCAGCATATGTGTCCTAAAAAATTACTTCATATTTTTCTTTAATTAAACCATGTTTAAAACGCAGGAGGATGCTATTTAAAGGAACTACACTATGTAACTAAGAGCCATTTTGTAAAGAAAAATTGCTTTTCTCCTTCCTTATCTCTACTATTTTCCTTGTATTGCTTCTGATTTTTCACTACTTTTCTTGCATGGTAATAACAATGTGACCCACTGATATAGTAATCAATGTAAACCTTACTATATTGTTAGTTTTTTACATATGTATTTATTCTGTGTCTATTCATACATACGGTATAAATTATGTATATGATATATAATACATATTCCATCTGTATATACAATAACCACTACCAGCACTTGCAAAAGTACATTTCTATAAATATTTACTGATTGAAAACTTTTCCATTTTGAGTTGATTCCAGAAAAAGCAAGGAAATGCAACATAAAAAACCTTATAATACATATGAAATGTAAAGATTACCTCTCTTCTAATTACAGAATGGAATTCAAGTTTACTGAGTTCCTTAATAATAGAAGAAAGCACTAAATAGAATAAGGACAAATTTAAATGCAATTTAACTTTTAATATTAATAAATAACATATACTGGATAAAAAGCATTTTTAATGGTTCTGTATGACTCAATATCTGTCAGCATAAGGGAATTTCATAGAGCTGGGTAAAAAGGATTTAATTGGAATTTTCAAATTCAATATTAGGTTCACTTAATCGCTCACAGGACCTGATGAGCAGAATACTTGCCCTGTGTTTGCTCCACTGCTTCTAAATCTTGTTTATAAAAATTTAATTTCAGTGTAATTATAGGAGTTAATCCAGTGAACAATAAGTGCCTGCATCTACTCAGTTTCTTAGTAACTCGGGAAAAATTGAAATATGTCTTTTGCATATCACAGTGGCCTGGTGAGAATCATTTTATGGCCAAACCAATCAACTATTTTCTTTACAATGATTGGAAGAAATTTATTAAAATGAAAATCACATGCAATATGTTGGTCACACACTATAAAATACATGATCATCTCAATTATTTTAATCAAGAATAGAAATTTTCCATGTAAAATTATTTTTAAAGAGAAGAGCATTTCTAACAGTGATTTCTCATCATCGCATTATTTTCACATTAATGCCCTTCAAAGGCTTTGAGTCAAACAAAAGTGTTCAACTCTGTTTTCTACCATCAATATGACACTTGAGAAATTATTTAAGTACTGTGATCCTGGGTTCCTATCTGCAAAATAATAATGATAATATTACTCTCCTCATAGGGTTACATAAATTTATAAATGAAATGAGTAAGTTTTTAACATAGTGATATGGGACATCCTATGTGATAGGATCACATAGTACATGCTCAGTAAGGGGGATAATAGTAATAATAACAGTGACAACAAAAATAATGACAATGCACTAAACATGTCCATGGATTATCTCATTTAATTTTAAAACAATAGTGTAAGGTAAGTTCTCTTTTTACCCCTGTTTTACAGATGAGGAGGAGATACAGAGGGCTTAAGAAACTTGTTACTGTCACACAGTTAATAAAAGAGCAGAAATTTACTAAGTAAACGTAGTAGCTATTATCATCATATTATTATCCTCATCATCACCATCATCAACCCATTTGGTGATCTCTGCAGCGGACTAGGCTATAAAAATGAGTTCTTGGGTACTTCCAAAGATAATTGCCTCCTTTTGGAAGTAATCCAGAACAAGCCCACATTAAGCTAAATTCTGCATTGGAGTGGGCTGTTATACAGTTGGGAGGATTTATTCCAAGCACCTAGAAGACTCATGGAAGATGAATAGATAGAATTTGTCAGATTTTCCTTTACCTTTAAACATAACCCAATGCAATGAAGAGGACAATGTCATTTTGTCCATACACAAAGGCATTTTTAAATATTACAATGAGCTCATCTGGTGGTCATTCCCTGGGAAATTAAGTACTGAGTCAAAGATAAGCACGCACACCTTGTATAAAATGCGGTCTGCATTGTTAATGAGTGATAAAAGTTATTGGGACTTTAGTGTAAGGTTATGAATCTACACCAAAGCAATTGAAAACGAAAAGGTAGAGTTTACTCAAGTTTAATTCTATAAAGCTTTTTATCAAAAGTATTTACTTGTTATACCTCCCCTATTTAATTATTAAAAGTAAGTGTAAAGTTGTAGTATTTTGGATATAAATTACTACTAATGAATGCTCATTTTTCTAAACATTTTTTCAATGACTCATGATCGTATATGTATAATCATTTTAAAACATTCTTATAAAAGATGAGACTTAATGATTTCAAAGAACATCATAATATATTATTTAAGTACATAACAGAAAAACAAGTGCAATATTAATATAAATATATTCTCATTATTTTTTCAAAAACCTAGATGAATGTTCCAGGGTTTTAATAATAATTCCTAATATGCTTCAAATGACTTTTAGCTTTTATTTTCTTAACTGGTATCAATAATCAATTCTTTCTTTTTTTTTTTTTTTTTGTAATCTCTACCCCCAACATGAGGCTTGAACTCACCACCCTGAGATCAAGAGCCACATGCTCTTCCAACTGAGCCAGCCAGGGGCCCCTACTGTTATCAATAATCAAACATTTAAAGTATGCTGTGTTTTTTCTTTTAATTCAATTTTTTTTAAATGACTGTTAGGAACACATGCTGTTCTTGAAAAAATTTAGAAAATTTCACAAAAATTGAAAGAATTAAAACATTAAAACATTAGTTGTACCTGGAGATTTAATATTCAAATCGATGTTTGGAAGACTTGATAAATAAAGCCAAACACTAGGAAAGCATTTTCTAACAAGACTGCTAATGGAAAATCACCTGAATATAACAACTGATGACTAGACAGAATATACCCAAGCCATTCAAATGTTGAGTTTTCACATCTCTGTACTGTACTGCCTCCTACGTGACAATCACATTCCTCCCATGCTTTGTAAGAATGAAATCAAAAGCAAGACCTCACCACCCCCAAGTACTTATCGGCAATTCTCCTTTCACTTCTTGACATATTTTAGGGTATACCTCAGGTCAAGATCAGGGACCAGGAAGAATATCCTTTGAATGGACTCATATCTGCTTTTATCATTTCCTTTTTATTGGGATCTTTGGCTCAAACCTGGGTAATCAATGCATTTAATCAATAGATTAAAGGGAATAGAAAAGATGGCAGACAGTTTCATTACCCAAGAGACTCTATATTTTAAAATGGGTCATTTGTGTTTATATTTTCCCAGTTAACGAGTCATCGTGTCTCTAGTTATGATTATTTTATTTAGTGGAAATTGTTTCAATCACAATTGAAGCCTAATTGAAAATTTTAGGCTCTTAGCGGGTGAGATTAAATCTGGAGTCGGAAAGACGCCAGTTTTGATCCATTCATATAGTCCTTCACATATTCACTATGAAACTGGAAAAGTTCCTTAGTGCCTGTGAGCCTCTAAGCTGAGATCTGTAACTATGGGAGACATTACTTCAGGGGACCATTGTGAGAATTCAGATGCTTAGCTTGGACTTTACACTTAGAAGGTGGTTATTGGTACAATTCCTTCTACTGGATACTACAAACCACAACTTAAGTCTAGGGTCCTGATGGCAGTGGAGGAGACCTGCAAGACTCAGTCACCATTTGTTAATTAACCTCCAAGTTATTGGAGTTGTTAATCCAAGTTGTTAACTAACCATTTGTTAACTAACCTCCTTACCTGTCCAAGATCTCCCTTCTCATTGGAAGCTGTCATTCTCCTCCAAAAGCGTTCCTCCTTCTTCACCACCATCTGTAAAGCTAGGGTAGACCTTTAATGTTAATCATTTGACACAAGTTATTTACATGAAGGTATGAAAAAGGCTTAACGGAACTGTGGACTTTTGCCCTTTTCAAGGGCCAAATAATGGACAACAGAGATGCTGGGATTTTTCGTCCTGTGTGAGAGAAGCTCTGCTACCTTAAATAAATTAATAAAGAACCTAAATGTAATGATATAATGATTTACCAGGATAATTTTAATTCCTCCCTATTTTCTATTAAAGAGGCAAAAGTTAACCAAATAGCTGCCAAAAGAACCATAACCTATAAATACTATACAGGTTTTTTGTTTGTTTGTTTTGTTTTTTTGCTGAAGTTGCTCTTTATTCTCACAGGAAAAAAAACTTCAGTTCCATAAGGACAAGGATCTTGTCTGTTCTTCTTTATGGATCCATCTGAAGCACCTGGAACAGTGTCTGGTACATGGGTAAACGTTTGTTGAAAGATCAGGAAAAATACATCATTGAACTCCTGCCCTTCTTTAGAAATTTCCAAAAATAGATTAAAAAGTAAATAAAAGCAAACACGCTTTGATTTATTTGAAAGTCACACAAAAAGGAGATGTCCCAAGCATTGTGTTTATGACTACAGCCTTTGATCAAGTAGTCCTGCGTTTGAATTTGGCTGTAAGACCCTAAGTAAATCACTTAATTTCTCTGTTTTGCCTCAATATCCTTCTTCTGTAGGATGGGTATGCTGCTACCTCATAGTATTGTTGTTATGATTAAATAAGGCACTGAATGAGTAAAAAGCCTACAAAATTTCCTGACATAAAGTAAGCCCCAAGTGAGCCTCGGGTGTTTTTTTGAAACATGAAATTTCGCTGAGGAAGGCACTGAGGCCCATGCAGTAAATGACAGCTGGAGGTCCCACAGCCATTCGGCAAAGCCAGAAGAAACCAAACAGCCAGGTTTCCAGTCAGTTTATGAAAGTTTTTCCCATTGTACCAAGCTCCCTGCTCATCTCTTTATATATGGTCTCTAAAACTACTTACAAAAAGAAAAAGATGTGGGCTTCACACTTTCTTGCAAAGACTTTTCGAAAAATGCAAGATTCCCAGATGCTCGCTGGAAATATTGAGAAAACCCTGAACCATGCCACACAAAGCAGTTACTATAACTACCCTAATCCCGAGTTTCGCAGACTTATGGAAAATTTATGTTCTTGAGCGTTTGTGAGCACACAGCTCAGGGAAACGGGAATCCAAACAGCAATCCTTGAGGTGTCTTCAGGATGAATGCAATATTCAGAGTAACCGAGTGCTTCTCTTCCTCCTCTGGTCTCACCTCCCTCGGCTCGCAGCATTCCCCGCAGCTGGTGCTGGAAACCGCGAACTGCTCGCTAGCGCGGGCGGGGGCGGCCGAGCGGCCGGAGCCGGAGGCGGTGGAGATGAGGCGAGTCTAAGCAACGAGCGCCGGCGCCGAGCTCAGCTTGGAACACAGTCTTCCTGAACCTGTCAAGTCAGACCTCACGTGCACACCAGGAGGATCTGAGCACTGCAACCTAACCAGCCTCGTCCTCTGAGCGCTGCGCAGATGTGCCCGGAGCAGAAGGTGAGTCACCCCGCCCTCCTCCCCACCCCCGCCCCGTGTCCAACAGGTTGGACGGGGCGCGACCCCAAGGGGCCCGGTGGGCACACCTCTAGTCTCACCTGGGCGCGGCGCTCGGCTGCTCCCTTTACCGAGTCGTCGTTACTATTTAAACTCCTGCCCCAGCCCACGCCTGTTCTATTCCTTGTCTTTTTGCCTTCCCTTCTCCTAAAATGAGAGCTCCGCTCTGTGCGGGAAAACGAGCCCAGAACGCCTGCTTTCTGGGAAACTTGGGCCGGCAGAAATGGCTAAACCAAAGGGCGCGAAGTGCCTCGATATGCGGCGGCAACTGGTGATCCCTAGTTCTTAGTCACTCACTGGGACTTCAGTTAAAAGTCAAAACCAATTATCCTTATTCCTCAACCAGGAGGTCAAAACCAGAGGGAGGGAAGAGAAAACAGAGCGTGAGTGACAATCAGACCTGAATGAGAATGAATGGGAGCAGATGATGTGGCCCCCTCGCCCTGGGCACCCTCCGCCACGTGCTCACGCCCCCAGCGACCACTCCCGGGGAGGCCTCTGAAGCCGCCGCAGGAAAAGACGACGGAGGAATACAGAGCCTCAAGTTGGAGAGAACTCAGACCCGGCTACCACTTCCCCTGCTTTCTGAACTTTTCCTCTCGGTCTCCTGGGCTGGAGTGAGTCTTACCACCACCCCCGCCCCTTGCCCCGGTCCGTTCCCCCAGCCCAGAGTCATCTTGTCCTCCTCCCCCACTCTAGACCTCCTACCTCTCCCTCCCCGCCCGCTCCATCCTCTCGGTAGCGAAGGACTGAATCCGGACACCTCCCGGTCAGGGAATCTCCAGCATAAACTTAGCAGGGGTCGGAGGGGCGTGAGTCCGGGAAGGGCCTTGGCGCCCGGCAGGGTGCCCCGGGACTGTCCCCGTCTAGACCGCGTCTGAGCTTCCCCCCACCCCGGGCGCGACCCTTCAGCCCCTGCGCCCCGGCGCCTCGGCCCCCCGAGCGCTGCGATCGCGCACTCGCCGCGCCCTAGCGGCCACAGGCGGAACGGGCACAGGGGGTGGAGAGTGGAAGGGTGCGCGGGCGGGAGGCACCCCCTCGGGAGTCAGGGAAATCCCGGCTGCCACCAGGGGCCGTGCCACCACCCTCGCCGGACCGAGGCTTCCGGCGCGCCCCCCAACTTTGTGGCATCCTCACACAGCGGCGGCGGGGATGGAGCTGCCTCCCCGAGGGCGGGCGCCGCCGGACTCGCCGCTGGACAGCTGCTCCCTGACCTCGCTGGACTCCAGCGTTTTCTGCAGCGAGGGTGAAGGGGAGCCCCTGGCGCTCGGGGACTGCTTCACGGTCAACGTGGGCGGCAGCCGCTTCGTGCTCTCGCAGCAGGCGCTGTCCTGCTTCCCGCACACGCGCCTTGGCAAGCTGGCGGTGGTGGTGGCCTCGTGCCGCCGCCCCGGGGCCCTGACCGCCGTGCCCAGCCCCCTGGAGTTCTGCGATGATGCCAACCCCGTGGACAACGAGTACTTCTTCGACCGTAGCTCGCAAGCATTCCGCTACGTCTTGCACTACTACCGCACCGGCCGCCTGCACGTTATGGAGCAGCTGTGCGCGCTCTCCTTCCTTCAGGAGATCCAGTACTGGGGCATCGACGAGCTCAGCATCGACTCCTGCTGCAGGGACAGGTACCCGAGAGGCGCGCGGTGGCTGGGCGGGGAGGCGGGCGCAGTGGGGAGAGGGCAGCAGAGATAAGATAGGAGCTTCCCACAAGCCTCGCTGGATCCAGGCCTCAGAATACCTGAGGCCATTTCTGAGCTGTTAGTGGGGTGGCGGCGAGGTCTGGAAAGCGTCAGAGCCACCTTTGGACTGGAACTTTTGGAACCTCTTCCGTTTTTGAAAGAACGTGTGCCGATTCGTTTTTAAGGTAAAGGGGGTCAGGCCTGAAATAAATATTTGATGATGGAATAAATGAGTCAGAAAAGCTGTAATCCAAAAGATGCATGTATAGACATGGAGGTCTCAGTAGGGAGCTTTATCATTTATCAGACCTAGAACACTAACTTTATGTTCTTTTTATTTCTTTATTCTTTTTTGACATCTTTTATGTTCAGTTAGCCAACATATAATACATCATTTGTTTTTGAAGAACACTAGCTTTAAACTTGGAAGGAGAACTGCTTTAAATACTGGAGATAAAAATTTGGTTCCCGGACTGTGAATGTTTGTGGGACTTTGATGATGACTTTGCTGTTATCTTGCTATTAGTACTAGTTCTTCATGAAGACCTTTCCATTACACGCACACAAAAGTTCCATATGGCAAACTTATGTTGTTCTTACAAGAAAAAATGGGTAATAAAATGCATTAAAGTAGATTTGTTGTGTATAAATCCTTTTGTATAAACTTCCACCAAGAAAGGGTCATTTTAAAAATAATAATCCTGAACAAATTTTGAGTACTGTGGGCAGGAGACACCCTGGGTAAAATACGAATGGACATTTCCCGCATTTTACCAAAATAAAAAGCATGACCTCACTGCTAAGTTTAATTTTCTTTTGACATCTATATTTTTGAAAAGTTAGATTAATCACCGAGTTGTTTTCTCTAAAAGATACTTCAGAAGAAAGGAGCTGAGTGAAACATTAGACTTTAAGAAGGACACAGAAGACCAGGAAAGTCAACATGAGAGTGAACAGGACTTCTCCCAAGGACCTTGTCCCACTGTCCGGCAGAAGCTCTGGAACATCCTGGAGAAACCTGGATCTTCCACAGCTGCTCGAATCTTTGGGGTCATCTCCATCATCTTTGTGGTGGTGTCCATTGTCAACATGGCTCTGATGTCAGCTGAATTAAGCTGGCTGGACCTTCAGCTGCTGGAAATCCTGGAGTACGTGTGTATTAGCTGGTTCACCGGGGAGTTTGTCCTGCGCTTCCTGTGCGTGCGGGACAGGTGCCGCTTCCTGAGAAAGGTGCCGAACATCATAGACCTCCTAGCCATCTTGCCCTTCTACATCACTCTTCTGGTAGAGAGCCTGAGTGGGAGCGAGACGACACAGGAGCTGGAAAATGTGGGGCGCATTGTGCAGGTGTTGAGGCTGCTCAGGGCTCTACGCATGCTAAAGCTGGGCAGACATTCCACAGGTATTCCAATTTCAGTGATGCTTTTTAATTTGCCATTGTTTGTAAACATTAGTGCTTGACTACAGTCCAAGAGAAGTGACTGTGAATTGGTACTCTGAATTACCAACTCCCATCCTTTACCCAACCAGGATCTCCAAAAAGGTGTTGGGAAACAAAATCCTGAAGTTGTTATCAGGTATAGAGGAGAAGATGCCTCTCCCACTCCTTCCCTCCATAAGACACGTGAAAAACAGTTTGACCGCTTGGTAACCTCAATTCTTTTAACCCAGTGCTCAGAAGTTGTACAAAAATTAAAGACACTCTGCCTCTAGAAGGTTCTAGATAAAACATGCATAAACAGCACATAAAGAGATATGCATAAATTATTCGTGATATATAGGGACATGAGCCAGTTTCTCTTCTGTGTCCAAGGAAGGACTTACCCCACACCTTCCTGGGCAAAAAATAAAGTCAGCCTTGTAGGGCTTTCTTTAGCCATGCAGAAAGTGGGATGACCAGGCACTCGTGGCCATCCCATACTTTTTAAAGAGACAATTGGATATATTTGCTTTGGAAGAAAGCTGAAGACACTGATTAAATGCTTTAATGCTTTAGTTAGTATCTGAGAATTTTCTTGTCCGTAAACCTGGATGCATGAGAGAGATGGTAACAGGGATTCCTTAAAATCTAATGAAAATCTAATGAACACTCTCCCTAGAGAAATCCCCACACAACATTCAATGTGCATGAAAGTTATAGTCAAGATCTGGGGTAGTCACACAAATCCATTAAAGATGATTCTTGTGTTCCTGAGGGCAGCAATTCTCAGTGGCTGGTCCTGTGGCTGTTGAATGTTCTGGAGTTCCCTTATGTTGGATTTTAATGAAAATAAGAACCCTTTGAAAAGCTTGTTAACAAGCAAATTCTGAGCCCCAATCTGTGAAGAGACAGATTTTAATATTTGGGGGTAGATTGAGAAGTATACATTTTAACAGGCTCACAAGGGATTTTGGTGGACTCCACTTTAGAAAAAACTGGAGTAGGAGGATACTGTGTTAAGACAGTACATATTAATGCAATACGCAAAATACAATTAATTTAGCTAGAAAGTCCCATTACCAGTTTATTTATATGCCTGAATGTATGCCTGACTGGTCACCTAAACAAAGTTGAGGGTCATTGTCTCTCCCTATTCATATAGGGAGAACTTAACTTCAAATATGTTTTTTCCCCACATGTCTGAGGTAATTAGGACTTCTCCTAACATAATTTTGGTAGTGTATTTTCCTAGCTAGTCTTACATAGCAGGGATTTGATAATGGGGTTTCCAACAACTTTTAGAAGTACCACTCTTTGTTTTCTGACACACATAATAGGATGCTTTCTCCTAGTATTTATAAACTCCTTACAAGATTCGATTTAAAAACACCCAGTGAAGACTACATTTTTTCCCAAAAGAAAAGAAAAAGAAAATAATAGTAATTTCCACCGTGTCACCTCTTCAAAGTTTTTTTTTTCAGTTCCAAAGCAGTACAAAGTATTAATAAAACCTTAATTTATTGAAAGGATATGAACGCTTACATAAATATTTGACAATTTTATCTTGGGCATCACATTTAGCAATATATAGACATTGATGACATATTTCCCTATGTATTAACTATAAATACAAGTTGAGAGGTATCCTAGAATAACAGGAGGACAATGGTGGGCCAGAGAGCTAAAGTTTAAATCCTGGCTCTGTAGCTTTGTACTAGATACGCCACTTCTCTGTGTCTCAGTCTCCTCATCAGGAAAATGGCATAATAATTGCCTCTATCTCATGTTGTTTTTTGAGTATTATCTGACTTAATAGATGTAGCATACAGAAATTCAGACCACTTTGTGTTTACAAAATTATTTAGAACATATCATCTTGAAATGAAAACAGTCTTCTAGACACTGCTTTTTCTCATGCTGTCAGTATATTTCAGAAATAAAATTCAATGCAGACACAGCAAGGTCAGTTTCCTAAAAGATATTCTAAAAAAAAAATCTTCTTTTGAAGTTAAATGTCAAAATTAATATCCCTTAATCTTTAAAAATAGCTGGAAAATAATTTAAGAATATCTTAAAGTTTTAAGAACAAAATTTAAAAATAATGAGAGCGCAAATGGCATTTTAATCCAATTTCAAACACTCTTTAGTGAATAAAAATTAAAATGATTCTAAAAGGTGTTGCTTTGACCTTCAGAGACAGCCTGACCTTCCGGCTGATATGACTTCAAAATTTTTAGCAGTGTTTGTGAAATCTGGTATCGGGGGAGATGCCATTTTCAAACTCTAGTCCCATTATGGGCTCATCTGACTCTTCCTGAGGGCTGAGTTTCTCTGAAGATGGGATTGGACTCTCTTGGGTATGTCTCCCAGGGGTTCAGTGAATCTTCACATAGGAGTAGGGAATGCAGCAATGCCTCATAATGAGTGAATGTCCTAGTAGCTTTAGTCCCCCATACCTTTTCGCAGTGAAAGAATAATCTGTATTCAGGTCTATCTCCTTACAGGAAAGCAGAAATTCTATGTACCCCAGGGAAATGTTTCCCTATAGCTTTGGTACTATGGGTGCGAATTTCAGTGCATGTCATGGGACTTCAGGAATCCCTCCTGATAAGCCTTTAAGATGCCCTGTGAACATACATAGCGTGGTCTCATGTCAGTGCGGTCACTGAAGCCTAACTTGCTCCTGCCGCTTCACTTCGTTCTCATGGTGGACACTCTTTACTGCTTCTGGCTTTCAGATAACAATGCCCCGATTATGTTCAGCTTCGTTAGGAAGGTGAATAAAGCAGACACATAAAATGTAAGGAGTCTGCATTAAACTGTCATTAGAAAAGTGTGCCAAAGTGATGCATGGAAATGCAGGCCTGGCCAGGTGAGCCCTCC
Organism: Taxidea taxus jeffersonii; assembly: GCA_003697995.1. Classification (NCBI taxonomy): domain Eukaryota; kingdom Metazoa; phylum Chordata; class Mammalia; order Carnivora; family Mustelidae; genus Taxidea; species Taxidea taxus. The sequence goes on from RCUC01068873.1 coordinate 13,182, forward strand.
ACTTGCCACGCAGCAGTGGACTAAAGTGTCATTCCTGTCATCATCCCCTGCCTGCCTGTAGTCTCATATGTCATCTTTTGTGTGTGTGTGTGTGTGTGTGTTTCCATAGTAGGTGTTTAGTAAATATGTAAGTGGATGAATGAACCTAACTAGATTTCTTTCTATCCTTTGCAATCTGGCCCCACCAATGAGACTATGAGCTCCCTGAAGAAAAAGATTATGATTTATCATCTCGGTATCCCCAGAACACTGCCCAATGCTGGAGACATGTTAGATGTGAAATGCATGTTTGTGGGCAGGAGAAGGGAAGAAAGGGAAGTGGAAGGTGGCGAGGGGAGGAAGGGGTGCCAGTGACTGACGACAGTGTTCTATTCCAGGATTACGCTCCCTCGGGATGACAATCACCCAGTGTTACGAAGAAGTCGGCCTACTGCTCCTATTTCTGTCTGTGGGAATTTCTATATTTTCAACTGTGGAATATTTTGCTGAGCAAAGCATTCCTGACACAACCTTCACAAGTGTCCCTTGTGCATGGTGGTGGGCCACAACATCCATGACCACCGTGGGCTACGGGGACATTAGACCAGACACCACCACGGGCAAAATCGTGGCCTTCATGTGTATATTATCAGGAATCCTTGTCTTGGCATTGCCTATCGCCATTATTAACGACCGCTTCTCCGCTTGCTACTTCACCTTAAAGCTGAAGGAAGCAGCCGTCAGACAGCGGGAAGCTCTGAAGAAGCTCACCAAGAATATAGCCACTGATTCCTATATCAGCGTTAACTTGAGGGATGTCTATGCCCGGAGCATCATGGAGATGCTTCGGTTAAAAGGCAGAGAAAGGGCAAGTACTAGGAGCAGTGGGGGCGATGATTTCTGGTTTTGAATTCACTTTCAATTTATGTACAAAAGCTTGTGTACAACTAACCCAACTGATAAAGTCTTGATATGGATGTCTGTGTACTGTTGAAGAGTCTCTTTTGAGTATCACCCATGTGAGTTTTTACTGATACATTGCTTGGTCTGCTAGAATAGTTCATGTCCCCCAGACCAAGTGCACACTGAGTCTCAAAACTAGTCATTTAACACAACCCAGTACAAGGAGGCCAAATGTTTGAACCGTCAACTAGAAAATAATAGCGCAATACAAACCACAAAGTTTAAAGTTTTACGTATCACTGATTTTAGAAGTTCTTTGCATCACTGATTTAAGAGAATGGGAGTTAAACTGCGTAGCCCAGAGCAAAGATAAGTGAATATTTAGGAACATCCTGAACCACTTGGCTATTTAAAGACATTCTCCAAGTAAATAAATCAGTCCTTTCTCCATCAGTTAAAGCTGTTAAATACCACAATTCTCTTTGCAAGCAAAAATCCTGATTTTGACAGCCATAGATGGTGACCCTGTCTTCTCTCTGGTGCAAACCCCTGGTCACAGAGGGCCTAAGTTCTGATTCCCATTGTTACTATCGGAGGTGGGAACCCCCAAACTGCTTAAGCCAACAGCAGAAGAGGTTGTACAGAGACTTTGAGAACTGTGCCTTCTCATCCTCCCCACTGACTGCATTCCTGTAGCCTAGAGCAGGCGTCTTCTGCATCCCTGAGAGATCAGAGCATCTTTAAAAATCTCTTTATTGATGTGGTGTTCAAATTATGTCTTTAAAATCACAACTATGTAAAGGTGAGGTAGTGAACATCCTAAATAGACACGGAAATTATTACACAGTCTTATTTCATAAAATGAGAATGATATGTTGAATGATACCACTGGTTGATCTTTTATTTGTTAACAAAAAATATTACAGCTCTCTGACTGCTGGGGCATACAGCAAATGTTCAGACTGCATGCATTTTGACGGTCATCGGTGATAATGATAAAATTCATGGACATTCTGTTGTATGATTAAAACCAAAAGTTCTAAACCTAAGAATTAGTTTATGATTCCCGATAGTCTAGTTGAGGAGATTTTAAAAATGAATACCCGCATTTTCAGTGTGTTTAATAGTACCCCCAAAGGGGGTGAAATTGGTTCTTGGGGGCAAAAATATCAGTCCTTTTATTCATAAAACAGATATATACATGCAGTACACGAACAGATATAGAGTATATCTATGGTGTTACAATTTCGTGGGGTGGAAAATTAGAGGAAAAAAATGCCTAGGGGGCTCTTTGCCAGGGTTGGATGGTGCTAAGAAATACACGTTGAGAAATACTGCTTTAATATATGGCTATACCATAGTTCGCCAAGTCTATTTAAAACACCCTATTGTATTATGAACCACAAAAAAGGGGGGGAGGGAGGAAAGGGGGAAGGAAAGAAGGAAGAAAGGGAGGGCAAAGGAAAGAAGGAAGAAAGGGAGGGCAAAGGAAGGAAGGGGAAGGGAGGGAGGAAAGACGAGAGAAGCCATTCAATTATAAGACACCATCGATTATAAAATGCACCCAGATTTTGGATAAGTAAAAATTTTAAATATGCATCTTAAGTCAATAAAATATCATATACACTACCTCCGGTTTTCTGGTATGCATGCTTAAGCTCTGAAAACATTTTCAGTGATGTCATGAGTTTCTGATTGTATGCTAAAACATTTTAATCCACTTGGCTTATTTCCACATCTCCCAAATATTATGAAAGATTTAGGAGATATGAATGGTAGTAAAGTAAATACTTTCCCCCTTACACAATTCACAGGTGCTGGAGTATAGCATAGGGCCACTAATTCTAGTATAAATCCCATCCATAGTCTGAAGATGAAACAGAAGTTAGGTATAGAAGCCAAACTTTCCGTGGTTTCTCTAGAACTCTCCCCATTAAGAATAGTTGTTCTGATCCAGGTCTGTGTTCTATACTCATTGTGTATGATGTCATTAATCCCAAAATATCCCTATTAAACCATTATTATTATACTGTTTTAAGTATTAGTTTATTACATTTATTCATTCAACAAATATTTATTTAGGACCCATCTGTGGGCTGGGCACTGGAGATTCTTAAACCAGACTAAGTCCTATCCTCTTATATTTAATATTCTATTTGAGGGTTTGAGGCGAACACAGATGGTAAGACTGAGGTATAAGAAGGTAAAATAACCTGCCTAAATTCACACACTCCACATACTGGTGGTAGAGTCTGGAATAAACCCAATCTGGTGGACCCCAAAAAAGATACTCCTAAAAGTCATATTATAGATTTCATTATTCCCACACAGCCTGTGGATAGGGATTCACTTCATAGCCAGGCAAGCCAATTTCTTGTGGATAGGGAAGTTTAATATGCCTTAAGAAAAATTTCAGCTTATTCTCAGAGGTGGAATGGTGCTTATAAGGAACAGCTATTGTCATGCTTTATAGCCATTATTAGACAAGAAAAATATCTTTAGAATAATTAATAGCTAGAAAACAAAAGAAAAATCTGTATGTATTCCATATAGATACTTTTTTCTGTCATCAAAGATTCTTAACATGTACTTCATAAATGTGATATGTTAGCAGTATATATTTTGTCAAGATGTGGACATTTCAAAAGAAAATTTTAAATACCATTGCTTAGTCAACTTTGCTGTTAGAGAAAGTATCAGCATACTTATTCAGCAATGTACATATGACCAAACCAAATTTAATTTAAATAACATGAAATAAGTGTTAATTTTATATCCCATCATTTGAAAAACATTTAATATTTTTTCACAAATGTAAGAATTATTGCTACAAAACAATGTATTTAATTTGGAAATATAAATAATGGAATTATTGGCTTTCTTTAAGCTATTTAGAGAACACTAAAAACATTTGCGTGCACAGAGGTAATGCTTGAACATCTAAAAGAGCAATTTTAAGAAGTCACTATGGTATCTCTAGTAGAAATGTGGCATGATGATCATGTGTTATTGGGTTCTTTTCATTTATATACAAGGAATTGTTGCATTTATCATTTTAAGGCAAATTAGTGTTAAGTATAATGTAATCGGTGCATAAAGAAGTAAACTGAGGTAGAAATCTGTGTTGTGTTTCAATGTGGAATTCTTACTCTGATTAAAATCTTTGACTAAGCTTTTGCAGAAAATATACATGCTGGCCCAAGTTATCAGAGCAACAGATTATCATTGGGTAAGATTAATGCTTTGACAAACATTTCTGCTGAAACATTTTGTTAACATGAAAAGCCTGCTCTTTTGAAATATTAACCATTAATATCTCTGTCTTATCAATCCTTCAGTTCAGGTCCGGGATACCAGTTGGCAAATGACATGTTTTAGGGCTTCCCTTGGTGATTTTCCTTCACAAAGCACCACCACTCCCAAACCTCTTTCCAAGCCATGCTGATACATGAACTAAAATGTCCCATAGGAGGGTTTTGCTCATAAACCCCACTGGCAGTTTCTTATGTGGCATGTCTTTAGGGTTAATGGGAAACGTCCTCACTTGCCTTCTGTTAGAATCACTCCCTTGCTTATCCCCTCAGCTCCCATTGCCGCACTCTTCCTGGTGTGGAATCAGTAAGACTCAAATCCTAATTAGATCCGATCTCGTGCCTCCGTGGGCCTGCCCCCACAGAACTGATCACGAGGACAGAAAAAAAAAAAAAAAACACAACATATGCAGACTGCTTTCATTTTACATTCTTGCCTACAACCCCAAATGGGTTCTTAATGCTGCTAAGCAATCATACTGCAATTCCTGAACGTATTCACTCTCTAGATAAATATAGACCTCCAACACCTCCTTTTCATTGCACTTTCACTCAGAAAATAGGATCCAATTTTCCACAAGGGCCGACACCCACATTTATCCACCTACCTCCACCTGTGCCTGTTCACTCTGCATTTCCTCCTATTATGTGGATTGAACTGTCCATCCTATCCCTCCTCTGCAGCTTTAGAACATGGCTTCAGAGAGCCTAGCCCCTCTTCCTACTACTACACTATCAATTTTCCCCCTTGTTACTGGATCATTTCTATCAACATATAAACATGATTAATTTTTCCCCATCTTAAAAACAAAAACAAAAGCAAGCAAATGGATTTTTATAACTCCTAGAATCTATGTCACCCTCTAGGAAACACCCCTCTCCCAGGTCTCTTTTATGGCAAAACTCCTTGACAGCACTTTGATACTCCATTTCTATATTCACTAATTTTTCCTCATTCTTTCTTGAAGATCCACTCAAATCAGCCTCCCTCCCCTACATATCCTAAAACTGTTCTCACCGTCAGCAATTACCCCATCATTGCTAAATTCAATCATTCATTCTCAGAATTCGTGTTGCTTGATTCATCAGCAGCATTTTAACAAGATTATCGACTTCCTTGGAGAACCTTCTTCACTTGACTTCCTCCCCATTGCATTCTCTTGATTTCCCCTGAACTCTTGCTCACTCATCTTTTCTGGTTGAGGTGTTCCATCAGCACTTAATCCCCAGACCTCTTCTCCTCTCTATTTACATTGCTCATCCTGTTTCATGGCTTAAATATCACTGATAGTCAACTCCCAAATTTCTACCTCTGGACTAACCCTCTCATCTCAGTTCCTGCATCTTCAGACTTGTGTATGTTACTGCCTGTTCAATATCTACACCTGAATGTCCAATACATATCTCCTGATCACCACATCCACCACCAGATTATTTATACTTTCTCCAAACTCTATGTTAATTCAAGTCCTCTGAGAAGCAGATGCCAAAACAGGTGATTATTTTAATACTGATGACATCTAAGGCATTTACTTGGGGGTGGGGGAAGGCCTGTGAAGGATAAACAGGAGTCTAGAGAAGTTGGAAAGAACCTTCAGACCATGATGCAAATCTGACCCCTGTGAAGAGGAGGTAGTGAGGCGGCTTGGGTTAAAAAAAAAAAAGTCTCTGATAATAGCCCAGTTCTGAGAAAATGTCAACCAACGATGGAGAGTCGTGAGCAAAAGTAGCCCACCTCTTTTAGAAAGGGCCCCACAGTCAGAAGGCAACAGCTCAGGCTGTCAGTTAACCATGTTCCATTCAGGAGATCTGAGCCATGGGTTTTTTTATGGCTACCAACGTCAAGCCCCGCGACGGCCCAGGTCAGCTTCTCCACGCATGTTCAGAAGCAGCCCCTCCATGAATCCCATGCATTCTTCTGAGGGAAATTTTAGAAAAAGAAGTTGGTGGGTGACCAGAGCCTTCACCGCTGCAGTTGGTCTCAGAATAGTAGCTAGTCGTCATCCTCTGCGTCCTCCACTATCCACAGCACCCCATCACAGAACATTATTTACCCCACTGGACCCTCGAATCCTAAGAGTTACAGAGAGAAATCTCATCTGCTTATGCTTTTCTCTACCTCAGAGGAATATTTTATGTCCTACAAAACACTCTTATCATTATGTGTACTAACGTGCACTATAGCTAGTTATGCTGCACAGAATTTTTATTCTTTTATTCTTTTTTTTAAAAGATTTTTATTTATTTATTTGTTAGAGAGAGAGAGAGAGCGGGAGCTCAGGCACACAGAGTGGCAGGCAGAGGCAGAGGGAGAAGCAGGCTCCCTGCCGAGCAAGGAGCCCGATGTGGGACTCGATCCCAGGATGCTGGGATCATGACCTGAGCCGAAGGCAGCTGCTTAACCAACTGAGCCACCCAGGCATCCCACTTACTTTTATTCTTGAACAAAGAAATAGCACTAATAAAATGATATTTCAGGGGAAGATTTCAAAATAATTTAAATCCTGTTTTATTCATTTCTGACCATCACACTCAGTATGATACTGTTTTAATAGGGCACTAATAATAGTTCAGTGACTCAGAAAAATACTTTCATGTTTGTATATTAGCTTATGCAAAACCACTGATATAGATAAATACATTTTGCTTTCAACAACATGAAGCAACTAAATGTGAAATAACAGGGAAAACAGGTTAACTTTGGGATTTCCTTTTCACGTTCTAAGTTGGATGACATTTCTTCCAATTATATGCCACTTACTATGCCTTCTCGAGAAGGCTATAGGCTAAGGGGTTTTATAATTAAAAGAAAATAATGGTGATATATGGATTTTCTACATTATTCTATTGTTCAGTACTCAAGTTACTTCCAAAGAAATAATAATTGAACAAAAGAAGCTTTGACAAGTTTGGTGCATGTGCACACACACACACAGAAAGAGACAGAGGGAGAGAGAGAAATAAAAACTTAGGGTGATAAGTGAGATTTTGAAATTATGGGAGGTAGATGTATTTGGACATGTAACAATCATCACCTCAATACTTCACAATGGGTATGTAGATAGAATTTCAATCATCTAAGTAAGAAAACCCAATCCTCCTTCAAAAGTAATTTCAGTTTCGGCAAACCAGGACAATTTTCCTGAAACCATGTCTTTATACACATCTTTGCTGTACAGCCAATGTTTTATCTTAGTCTATAATTATTATTGTCAACTAATTCTAAATGGTACACGTGAAAATAAAAGACAGTTACAGTTGCTATGGAAACTATACTTTGTAGGAAATTCATTTCAACAAGCCTTGCTCCCAAAGTTAAAAAAGAAAACAAAAAACAGACAAAAACACTTCATATACAGTAGTACCACCTTGACCACAAGCCATCAGGAAAAGAAAGAAAGAATAAATGGATAAAAATATAAAAATAAAACCATTCTTCTACCTGCAGCTGTACTTATAGCTTCTTTCTTTACATGAGCTAATTATCTTTAAGATTTCAGACAAAAGAAAATAACTACTCTCTGCAAAAACCACAAGGCAAAATGGTGGCATTTCTTTTTTAACTTTAAAGAAATAATATTTAATACTCTATTATTATATTATATATTGTATTACATTAATTTTCATAAATGTATTATCACTGGTCATTTGACAGATTATTAGTTCTCTTCTACTCTCTCTTTTTAGTCATATAGCCTATACATTTTTCACACAGACTAATAAAACGTGCTAACGGAAACAAACCAATTTGTTTGATTCCACATCCTCAATGCATGGACAAAGAGCGCCTATCTCACCACTTGGCATTCATCATATGATCTTATAAATAAATCTTCAGAGAAATTTTAGCAAATATACTTGATAGGTCAAGTAGCAAAATAACCTTTCCCATCCATTTCCAACAATTATTTTCTAGAACTGTTTTTCAGAGCACAGAACAAGAGTTGTTCTTGTTTGTATTTTTTTTTAAGATTTGACTTATTTATTTGAGAGAGAGAGAGCAGAGTAAGAAAATATGAAGGGAAGGGGGACAGTAAAGGGAGAGAGAGAGAAGCAGACTCCCCACTGAACAGGGAGCCCAAAGTGGGGCTCAATTCCAGGACCTTGAGATCTTGACCTGAGCCAAAGGTAGACACTTAATGAGCTGAGCCACTCAGGCACCCCAGAACAAGAGTTTTTCATTTAATTCCCTATGACATCCTTTTAAGGACATTGCATATATGCAGAGGGAGGGAATAGTTACCTGATAGTTACATGAACAGGATAATTTATGATCTAGAAACAAAAAAGGATTGTGATACAATTTGTCCAATCCCTATCAGAATTGGCAAGAACAATATAAATAGTCTTTGTCTTCCTTCTTTCAAATTTCAAAGACTGGTAGATTTGTGGATCAAAGAATGTGTTATGAAAGAAAACACACATCTTGGGGTCAAATAAAAGTAATTTTCTTAAAACAATTATAGCCATTTTTGTTGCTTGTGTCGTATTTCCCCGTGTTTTCATCTTAATACCAAAACCACATCTCTATTAGAAGTAATACATGACTCTTAGATTTAGGAACAAATTTTACTGTTTGTTTTTTTTTTTTTAAAGATTTTATTTATTTATTTGTCAGATAGAGAGAGCGCGCAGGAGCCAGCACAGGCAGACAGAGTGGCAGGCAGAGGCAGAGGGAGAAGCAGGCTCACTCCTGAGCAAGGAGCCCGATGTGGGACTCGATCCCAGGACGCTGGGATCATGACCTAAGCCGAAGGCAGCCGCCCAACCAACTAAGCCACCCAGGCGTACCAAATTTTACTGTTTTAACATATAGACTGTATTTTTTTTAAGATTTTATTTATTTATTTGATAGACAGAGATCACAATTAGGCAGAGAGGCAGAGAGAGAGAGGAGGAAGCAGGCTGTCCGCAGAGCAGAGAGCCCATGCGGGGCTCCATCCCACGACCCTGGGATCATGACCCGAGCTGAAGGCAGCGGCTTTAACCCACTGAGCCACCCAGGTGCCCCTGTATTTTTTTTTAACTGCAGATCAAAAACAATGAATGGATGATGAAATAAATGAAGTTGGGACCACTATTTTTTAATGAAGGGGTTGGACTAGAATGGAATGGAGATAGAATAGAAGAGAGCAGAATGGGAAGGGATGGAATATAAAACAACACAGTATAGAATATATTAAAGCACATCTCCTGAGTCCCGAGGAAGAACTAGACACATCTCAAAAAAGCACCACAGCAGATTGTTACAGGGGGGAAGGGACATGGGCAGAACCCACCCACTGGAAACACCCACACGTGGGCTAGAAAATGATGACTTAATTTTATTTCTTGATTTTGTGGTATCTGATTTTGTCATTATAACTGGCACATTAAGATTTTACAATTTAATTTGTATTACCATAATTTACAGTGGTTTGTGAACAAGGAGAAGTAATTTTTCCCTGCTAGTGGTAAAATCATATATTCCAAGGAGGTTTTTGTTACAAACTTTCTGTGCATTTTTTGAAAGGTTATTGGTAGTATGACAGTCTCTTAGTTGATGGTGACAGTAATACCTCAATTAAATTAAAACAAATTATCCATAAAAAGTTTGCTTTATCATGTTAAAAATGATAATGTGAAAATTATAAGAAATGTTTAAGATCTAATGCTGGAACTTAAAGACTAAGTAGTGACAATGTTTGAAACAAATTACCTCTGTACCTCAACAAACTCATATTTCATTTAAACTTCATGCTTTAAGAAAAAATTGATGACAAATTTAGAAAATAATTTTATTGCATGTACAAATCTCAAGAAAATAACAGATTTCAATATATCAATTTTAATGATGTCCCTGCAAAAGATAGATTTAAAACTTTGAAAGTGAAAAAATAATTGGAAGTATAACAAACTGACTTGGCAATATGTCCCCGCAATATTTTCAAAGAAAAGAATTAATTTATCAATATAATTCCTTCATTCCTATGACTGCTAATCCAAAAGGCATTTTTACTTTATTTAGTTCATACTTTGGGACAAAAAAGAAAACAAAAAGCTCACATGACTTCCCAAAAAATTATTCCTACAGTATGTATGGAAATAAAATGTATGCTTTTTTAAATGATATACCAGCTGACAAATTCAAAACTATACATCTTAGTGATATCATGATATCTAATATTTTTGTCAAAAATTAATTAAACTTATCATATCATCCTGAAATATATTGGTTGTCCCAGGAAAATTCTAGTAGAGATTGTGTTGGGAGTTGATGTGCCATGTGTCTCTTGCATTACTGCATATCTTGCAAACAGAAACACTGATAGTTTTGTTCTAGAATATCTTCTCAAAGATGTCTATATAGCATGAAATGTTGGAATGTTGAAGAGAGGGTCTCCTCTGACACAAGGGACATTTGTGTGATGTCTAGGTTAATAAAGATAATGTCTTTCTTTGAGCGAGAGTTTGGACATATTTACTTGAAGCCTTTTAAAAGATTAGGGTTTTCTTAAATCGAGTTTCTCAACTGTGACACACATTGACTGTGTGTGCAGCCTTTACCACAGCCACTTCCATGTCACCCACATGGGACTTAGGAAGCAAGAGAAATATTAATTTCATGCTACATCATTTGCCATGAGTAATAAGTTCTTCATCTCTGTCCCAGGAGTCCCATGTATTTTACCAGGAAAAGGGCAAAATCTCAGACATCTCACAAGTCTTGACAGATTGGGAGCTCAAAAGTGAATTTCATATTTTTCTAAATGTAAAGCAAGTGCAGTTGGCAGTTATTTTCTATGTGGTATTTTGGTAATAAAAGTGGTATATTTAACTGGCATTTTAAGCATTCTTTATGGGCTAAACTTTTGGGGGAGAAATTAACAATACTGTCAACATATGTGAAGGTTTCCAAAAGTATCATTATTATGGTAAACAAGACTCAAAGTCATCACCCTACCTTCCACGTGTTCCCAAAGTATGTTGTATTACATTGAAGAGGGCATTTAAAGTGAATGAAATAAATGAAATAAAATTGGAAGTATATTTGCATCTTATTTCTCAGTCTCAAACTTTTAATCATTACTTGATTGAAGAAAATAGAACAACTTTTAGAAGAAAAATCCATTTGCTATTCAAAACACTGCATAAATAATTAAATTAAATCTCACACCTAAAAGGAGTAAATTATTAAAGTTCACTCATTACTATACTTCATAACAATTATACAACTTGGTTCTTCATTTACATTAAAAGGTAATTGTCAGATATTTTATTTATTATAAGTTTGGATCAAGATTAATTCATTCTTTATATTGTGAACCAGAGAGAGGAAATTGTTATTATTCACAACTTAATTGATCTAGAATTTTCATCCTTGATGAAGATGGAGGAACAGAAGGAAAAAACTCAACCAGGCATAAACAGTGTGCATAACTTTATCTTTGTGTATTATGCACAGCCAGATATACTTATCATGTTAAATTAAATATTTTCTAATTTATAGAAAGTTGGTTTCATAATCTTTCTTATGCTCTAATAGACATTAATAAAATGATGCTTGATATGAAATAGTTTTGTAGAAAAGGCAAACTTTATCTTAGATGTATGTGTGTACCCATATGTCAGGGGAATGTATTTCTTATTGCAGTGTCTTTAGTATTTGAAAACATATATTCAATATGATGTGTGTGTGTGTGTATACACACACACACACATATATATATATGCATAATATGAACTTTGATCCAATATGACCTGCAGTTGGCAATCTAGAGACCCAGGAGAGATGTGGTTCCAGTCTGAATGCTAGCAGGCTCAAGATCCAAGAAGAGCCAGTGTTTTAGTTTGAGTCTAAAAGCAGAATAAAACAAACGTCCCAATTCAAAGACAGTCAAGCAGGAGAGTTCCCTCTTACTCCACCTTTTTGTTCTACTCAGGACTTCAATTGGTTAGATGAGGTCCACCCACATTAGGGAGGACAATCTTTACTTAGGCTACTAACTCAGATGTTAATCTTATCCAGGAACACTCTCACAGACACATTCAATAACATTTGACCAAATATCTGCATTACCCATGGCCTCATCAAGTTGACACATAAAATTAACCATCACATCATGTAAACAAGAGAAGAAACCCAAGTACCCAGATGCACAGAAATTTATCTAAGGCTACACCATAAGAGAAGGATCCAAGAAGCACCCCTGGGTTTACCTCACTTTAAATCACCTATTTCTTCTTTCCCACCTTTCTGCATTAGAGCCAAATAGAATTGGGTGTTTTCCAGTATTATAGTAAGGGGAAGCATAAGGTAATGTCACAAAGAAAACATTTCTGCTTAAAAAATATGCTCCTGAATCTCATAGTAATTACTTCTGCAGTTACTAAAGAAAACTACAACTCCCATAAATTGTAAACCAGCAAAGATATTCTTTCTCTGGAACTATGATAAAAGTCTGGAAATATAATTAGGCATAGCCTACCTATGTTCCTAGCCCCCATATACTATAATGTTGCCATCATTTTTCCTAATCTACATTTGAGGGCTAAACTGGGCATGAATGGGAGCTACTTAAGACTGAAAAACAGAAAACACAAGAGCTATTAGCACTGAAAAAAATTATACTACAGTGAGGATCTAAGTGTCACTGTTACTCAGATTTACCTGATTTACCAATAAATCATTCAATTATTTTCATGTTCAACACTAGGACAGTTAATTATTGTGTTAGGGTTCTCCAAAGAAATAGAACCAATAGAGCGTGTGCGTGTGTGTGTGCATGTGCATGTGTGTGTGTGTCTGCATGTGTGTGTGCAGAAAGAGAGAGATTTTAAGTCATTGACTCACACTACTGTGGAGATTGACAAGTTCAAAATCTGCAGGGTGTGGTAAGCCATCTGACCAGAAGCCCAATTCAGAGCCAATGCCAGATGCAAGAGCCAATGCAGAGCCACAATTTCAGTTTGAAAGCCTTCTGCTGGTAGAATTCCTTCTTTCTTGGGGGAGGTCAGTCTTTTTCTTAAGGCCTTCAACTGTTTGGATGAAGTCCATTCACATTATGGAGGACAATCTGTTTTACTCAAAATGTACTGATTTAAATGTTAATCTTATTCAAAAAAAAAGAGAAAACTTCACAGACACATCCAGAATAGTATTTGAGGAAATATCTGCATATTATGGCCTACCTAAACTGACACATAAAATGAACCATCACACTTATCCATGAAAAAATGTTTAACATCATCTGTCAGTAGGGAATTTCAATTAAAACAATGTGATACCACCACATATATAAAACCTGACAATACCAAATGTTGGCAAGGATGCATAGCAGCAAGAACTCTCCTTATTTGCTGGTGGGAATGCAAAAATGAAACATCCACTTTGGAAGATAATTTGCAGGGTTTTTTTTTTT
>RCUC01068876.1:0-14811 GCA_003697995.1 Taxidea taxus jeffersonii
CCCTCCCTGCTCTTGCTCTGGCCAGTGTCCCTTTGACTGTGGACTCTGTACAGTGTGTCTGAGGGAGGTGCCTTCTTGTTTCAGCAACAGCAGCTGTATTTTCTGTCTTTCTCGTTGGTTCTTTTTCATCTCTACCTCCAGATGGAGAGATGCCTACCACCGCCCCCAAAAGCCCTGTTGTTCTTGTTTCTGGAGAGGACGAGCCTGAGGGTTGGCCTCGTAGCTCCTCCTTCTGAGCGTCTTTCCTCCCCCGTGCTGGAGTGGGGGTTGCAGGTGCATCTTGAGTGGAGCTGAGGGAGGCTCGTCCTCCTCCTGCTGCCCTCCGACCTCCCGGCTGGTGGTCCTGGGCTTTCGGTGGGTCCCCCGTGGCGATCTGTCCTGCTGCCCCAGGCGTGCGGCCCACGGAAGCAAGCGCCCCAGATGAGGAGAAGGTCTCGCCTTTGTCCAGGCTCCTTGCAAAGCGGCTTCACTTTTGCTGGGCTCTGGTTTGGGCCCCTCATCCCTGCAGGGTGCCCATTCTGCCAGAAACGCTATCCCGCCTTTTGTTGCTTGCTGAAGGGGTCCGGCGGCATCCTGGTACCTTTATGGTCTCCGGCACGGCTGAGTGCCCGCAGCAGGCACGGCTCTTGGAGCAAGCGTGCATCACAGCACCTTCCTAAGCAGAAGCAGGTTTTTAGTTAGAATAACACACAGAAGGACATTTCAAAGCCACAAATAGCGCAAGAAAGCAAGCGACTCTGGAGGACCGTCGTGACAGCACAGACGAGACAAGAAGAGTTAGCAGGAAGCGTTTCCTGCTTCCCCAGCACTTCTCTTATCAAAATGAAGCTAAAAGGGGTAAACACTCCCATTTAGAGAGAAAAATGAACAGACCGAGTGAAAACAAAGGGACCTGACCCTGCGTCATGCGGGAAGCCACACAGGGTCATTCTCTGTCCCCCTGCCTCAGTTTCCATGCATGAAGACCAGAAATCACAGTAACACATTCTGAATGTAGTTACGAAAACGTTATAAGGGCGCCGGGTGGGGGGGCTCAGACGGTGAAGCCTCTGCCTTCGGCTCAGGTCATGATCCCAGGTCCTGAGATCGAGCCCCACATCCGGCTCCCTGCTCAGTGGGGAGCCTGCTTCTCCTCTCTCTCTGCCACTCCCCCTGCTTGTGCTGTCACTCTCTCTGTGACAAATAAACAAAATCTTGAACAAAAAACTTTTTATTTTTTTTAAGATTTTTTATTTATTTATTTGACAGAGACCACAAGCAGGCAGAGAGGCAGGCAGAGAGAGGGGAAGCAGGTCCCTGCTGAGCAAAGAGCCCAATGCGGGGCTCGATCCCAGGACCCTGGAATCATGACCTGAGCCAAAGGCAGAGGCTTTAACCCACTGAGCCCCCCAGGCGCCCCAAAACTTTTTATTAAGAAAAAGGTTATAGAATAGCCCAGCTTGTGGAGGGCATTCTAGGCCTGAGTGTGAGGGAAGCCTCTGGGCTGGGGCAGCCAGAGGCTTGTGAGAGCAGCATTGTGGGCCTTCATGGTGCCACGACCTCAGGCCACAGCAGGAGGCTGGAGGCGGGAGGCGGACACTAGCGACCTCACAGGGGCAGCCGAGTGCCGCGTTGGATAAAATGCGCAGGACCGATCATGGGAAGAGAAGATCCGTGAAGTGGGACCCAAAGATGGAGCGACGGCCCAGGGACACCCCCACAGTCTGTGCACCAGGAGCCACGCGGGGAACCCACAGAACACGTGTAGGGTGAGGGAGTCCCGGCGCCCCGGAGAGCAGACCGGTCCAGCCCGGCCCAGCCCGGCCCAAGGAGCACCGAGGAGCAAGTTCGGGGACGTCACAGCAGTCGAACGCAGCACTCTCGGGAAGGTCGCACTGAAGGTCCAAGCTGGCCACCGACCTCAGATCTCCCCGGACGTTCACAGCACCCGCATCCACGAAACGAGGCTGTGTGAAGACCTCCGAAAGTAGGACGCTGTCGGCAGCTTTCTTGGGGCACAATGGAGAAACGAGAATTAAAGCTCGCAGGTGCCTCTCCCCGAAGACTTCAGGGTGTAAGGATGCCGGCTGAGTGCTTCCCAGAGCAGTTCCCGGAGCACCCTCCCATCCCGTGAGACAGCAGACGGACAGAACGGCTTAGCGGGTGTGTGCTCTGGTGAGCAGACCCTGATTCCAGCCCCAGCGATGACCTTCCCTGCCTGGGGGACCAGCGAGCAAGTCTCTCGTCTGACACCGGGACGACAGCGGTGCCAGACTGCGGATGAAGCAAAGCTGCTGAGCTTGCTGCTCCCCACTGTCCAGCCCTACACCCCGCTGCCCTGCCCTGCACCCTGCTGCTCCCCACTGTCCAGCCCTACACCCCGCTGCCCTGCCCTACACCCCGCTGCTCCCCACTGTCCAGTTCTACACCCCACTGCCCGGCCTTGCACCCCACTGCCCGGTCCCGCACCCCGCTCTCCAGGGCTGCTTGCTTCCAGGACTGTCCATGAGCAGGAGTCACGGCAGGAAGGGCGTCACGCTCAAATGTGTGCAGCTATAGCCAGGGCGTCTCCACTCACCACACAGCCAGGACTTGGGCCCCTCCAGGCCCCGGCAGCAGGTGCAGCTCCAGCCCAGCCACCATGCGGTCTGTGGTCACTCCTCGTCACCCCTTCCTAGAGGGGGTGGAAAGGCAGCCCAGGATGGACCATGTGGATGTGCCCTGCACTCTGTTCTTCTGAGGCACTGATTTAGCACCTGCTGTGTGCAGACCCTGAGTGATGGAAGAGTCCAGCTGGGGAAGCAGAAGGGCACAAGGTCAGGGGTCCGGCCTGCACCCTCCGAAAGACCAGCTAAACGGAGCCTGTCCCTTGTCCCCATGGCAGGAAGGAATCTGTCAGAGAAGGAAAAGCCATCTGGGGACCTGGGGCCTCTGCCCACCTCCGTGTCCTCATCTCTCCAGCAAACGACCAAGCTCTGCTCCACCTGGACGCCTGCAGGAGGGGAGGGCTGGCCCCCTGCTCCCAGTGTGCCCGGGGAGACAGGCGGAGATGCTGGGGCACAGGGAGGTCCCTGACTGCCCAGCTGGGACAAAGGTCGTGGAGGAGCCTGTGTTTGCACCCAAACCTGGGGGTGATGAGCAGGGCAAGGAGGCCCCCAGGAAGGAGGAGGACCGTGTCCATGGCAGGTGGAAGGGTTGGGGACAGATGAAATGGACCCCAGCACCGGGTGTGGACGGGGTGCACAGGGCCCGGTTGGGAGGACACCGAGACCCTCCACACAGGGACACCCTTGCCCAGCACCACTGGGGCCGCCAGCCTCCCAGGGCCCTGGCCAACCCTAACCCAGCCCCATACCCACTCCTGCATCTGTCTTTTGGGTGCTGGCAGCCTGGGACCAGGTCGTGATGTCCCCCTCAGAGGAGGCTGGAGGGTGCCCGAAGACCCCGCATGACTGGGTGAAAGCCCATCACTGGCCACGGGGCTGTCCTGCCACCAACGGCGCCTGCTTCCACCCCAGCCTGACCTAAGGAAGGACCGTGAAATGCCAAGGGCCCTTGCTTGCTGGTAGGCAGGGGCTCTTCCACACCGATTCCCGGGAGCTGCATTAGCAAAACACTGTCCAACAGAAGAGTGAGAACAACCAGTCATTCTAAGAAGAATAATTAATCGAATGCCAAATGTAAGCACTAAGAGTTTTGAATAAATGTAGAGACACAGTTACGAGAGCAAAATATTATCATTTGCCCAACATAATTATTTTCTTGGAAACAGCCGATGATTAATACGGCACATTATAAATACACTTTCGTGCACCAAATCTCATCTCTCCAGCCTAATTAACATGCTAGGGAATTGCCCTTTTGGTGCATAAAGACATTTAGAATATATATTTCATGAAATCCGAGTTATTTGTCAGAAACTCCAAGAGGAAAAAATAAAATATGAAGAATGCTATAGTCATTTAATACTTTATTACACAACTGTATTCACATAAATTGGTTCCCCGGGTTCTGGAGACCCAGGAGGGAGCAGGACTCGCCAGGGAGGGGACAGCATGCCGCCCACAGACGCCGGCGCCTGCTCCCTTCTCGCCGCACAGTCTCGGGACACCGATGGCGGCCACACACGCGGGTGCCCGGATCCCCTTGCGTCCGACGGAGCGGGAGGCCCGGACCTGACCACGCAGCCCTTGCCAGGTGCAGGGACAAGACGGAGGCCGGCGGGCATCCTGCCCCCAGAGAGCGAGGGGCCGAACGGCGGCGCCCCGGACACGTCCCTGGTGCCGGTGAACCAGGGAACAGGCTGGAGGTGGACGTTGCGAAATCGCGGGGGATTTGGGAACACAGCTCGGGTTTGATGATTAAACTCTGTTTTCTTAAATTGCTGTTCCCATGTGACTGACGTCCTACGTTGTATTCGTCTCGGGCCCACAGTGTCGGGACCCGGTATTTGTTTACACCGCGGGACGCCCCCCACCAGCCCCGTCACGCCCGCCGGCGGTGACGGGGTTTCCTTCTTGTGTCGCGCGCGCTAAGAGCCACCGCGGGCGCCGCAGACACGCCGCGGGACGGGCGGGAGCGTCGGGCCACACGGCTCTGCGTTGCCGCTCGCAGCGGCCCGGCTCCCGCCCCACCGCGCCGACCCCTCCCCTCTGGGGACCCCCAGTCTGTCCTCTGCACCCGTGAGCCGGGCCGCGGGGGTCTGTTTCGAGATGCCGTGCGGGGTCGGCCTATCCCTGTCTGCATCACTTCGCACGGCATTGTGGCCCCAACGTGCTTCCTCGGGGCGGCGGGCGCAGGGCCTGGTCTTCCTCGGGGCTGAGCGTGGGGTCCGTGGTGCGGGCGGACTGCAGCCTCCTGGCCCCCGCACCTGCCCGGGCGTCAGGCTCTTTGCGCAGCTGGCTCGGGGCGCCGCGCTGCTGTGAGCCTGGGGCCGCCCATCGAACTTCCACTGAGTGATCGCGTAGACACCGGTCGAGGCATTACTGGACCGCGGGCTGTTCTCTTTCTGAGGAAGCCCGTCCTGTGCTCCGGAGGCTTGCACTCCTGCTGCGGGACGCTTGCCCCGGCTCTGCGTCCTCGCCACCCCGGTTGTTTCCTGACTGGTGCCCGGTAGCCGCTCGGACCAGCGTCACTGGGCATCTCATGTGGGTTGATGTGTGTTTCCCTGACCCCGACAGATGTCGGGCTTCCTTCCATGGGTCTGTTAGCCACCTTTGTGTCTTCCTCGGGGAAATGTCTGTTAGCGCTTTCTGCCCATTTTTTTATATTACTTTTTTTATGTAAATTTTTTTATTTTTTTATAAACGTAGAATGTATTATTGCCCCAGGGGTACAGGTCTGTGAATCGTCAGGCTTACACACTTCACAGCACTCACCGTAGCACACGCCCTCCCCGATGTCCATCACCCCCTCCCGCACTCCTCAGTTTGTTTGTGAGATTGAGAGTCTCTTATGGTTTGTCTCCCTCCCGACCCCGTCTTGTTTCATTTTTTAAGTCCCTCCCCTCCATGACCCTCCACTTTGCCTCTCAACTTCCTCTCAACCTCATATGACAGTTAGTTGTCTTTCTCCAATTGGCTTATTTCACTCAGCATAATGCCCTCTAGTTCCATCCACGTTGTCGCAAATGGCAAGATTTCATTTCTTTTGATGGCTGCATAGTATTCCATTGTATATATATACCACCTCTTCTTTATCCATTCATCTGTTGATGGACATCTAGGTTCTTTCCATAACTTGGCTATTGTGGACATTGCTGCTATAAACATTCGGGTACACATGCCCCTTCGGATCACTACGTTTGTATCTTTAGGGTAAATACCCAGTAGTGCAATTGCTGGGTCATAAGGTAGCTCTATTTTCAATTTTTTGAGGAACCTCCATGCTGTTTTCCAGAGTGGTTGCACCAGCTTGCGTTCCCACCAACAATGTAGGAGGGTTCCCCTTTCTCCACATCCTCTCCAGCATCTGTCATTTCCTGACTTGTTCATTTTAGCCATTCTGACTGGTGTGAGGTGGTATCTCATTGTGGTTTTGATTTGTATTTCCCTGATGCCCAGTGATGTGGAGCACTTTTTCATGTGTCTGTTGGCCATCTGGATGTCTTCTTTGCAGAAATGTCTGTTCATGTCCTCTGCCCATTTCTTGATTGGATTATTTGTTCTTTGGGTGTTGAGTTTGCTAAGCTCTTTATAGATTTTGGATACTAGCCCTTTATCTGATATGTCGTTTGCAAATATCTTCTCCCATTCTGTCAGTTGTCTTTTGGTTTTGTTGACTGTTTCCTTTGCTGTGCAAAAGCTTTTGATCTTGATGAAGTCCCAGTAGTTCATTTTTTCCCTTGCTTCCCTTGCCTTTGGCATTGTTCCTAGGAAGAAGTTGCTGCGGCTGAGGTCGAAGAGGTTGCTGCCTGTGTTCTCCTCAAGGATTTTGATGGATTCCTTTCTCACATTGAGGTCCTTCATCCATTTTGAGTCTATTTTCGTGCGTGGTGTAAGGAAGTGGTCCGATTTCATTGTTCTGCATGTGGCTGTCCAATTTTCCCGACACCATTTGTTGAAGAGGCTGTCTTTTTTCCATTGGATATTCTTTCCTGCTTTGTCGAAGATTAGTTGACCTTAGAGTTGAGGGTCTATTTCTGGGCTCTCTATTCTGTTCACTGATCTATGTGTCTGTTTTTCTAACAGTACCATACAGTCTTGATGATTACAAGTTTGTAATAGAGCTTGAAGTCTGGAATTGTGATGCCACCACCTTTGGCTTTCTTTTTCAATATTCCTTTGGCTTTTCGAGGTCTTTTCTGGTTCCATATAAATTTTAGGATTATTTGTTCCATTTCTTTGAAAAAATGGATGGGATCTTGACAGGGATTGCATTAAATGTGTAGATAGCTTTAGGTAGCAGAGACATTTCACAATATTTGTTCTTCCAATCCATGAGCATGGAACATTTTTCCATTTCTTTGTGTCTTCCTCAATTTCTTTCATTTGTGTTTCCCTGACCCTGAGAGATGTCAGGCTTCTTTCCATGGGTCTGTTAGCCACCTTTGTGTCTTCTTCGGGGAAATGTCTGTTCGTGCTTTCTGCCCATTTTAAAATCGGATTGTTTTCTCTTTGGCTTACGAGTTGTATGAGTTCTTTATATATTTTGGATATTAGCCCCTTACCAGACATTCCTTTTGCCAATATTTTCTCCCATTCCATATGCTGTCTTTTCATTTTCTGAACGGCTTCCTTTGCTGCTCACAGGATTTTAGTTTGATACATTCCAACTTGTTCGTTCTTGCTTTTGTTGCCTTTGGGAAAACTGCTGCTTAATTGTCCTGGGGAAGGGGTATTACCTCTTCGTGTCCTGAGCGGGGGCTCCCTTGAGAATGAAGCGCGACCCCTTGGAGGACCATGGTGAGCCAGCCCTGAGCGCCTAGAAAACCTCATAGTGTCCCCCAGCTGGCCACAGTCCCTTGCCATGGGCTTTGCCATGAGAAGTGAGGGGAGGTCCCCGGAGTGGCCAGGGCACCGGTTCTTTTCCCCTAAGCAGACACCCAGGAAGAACAAGGTCCAGCTGGCCTTTCTGTCTTTGGGTGCTTTCATTAGGATGTGAGCTCCGGGGCTGCTGCAGCCACACTAAGACCGTGAGGGGAGCTGGCCTGCAGTAGAGGTGGGAGACATGGGGACAAATGCCTTTAGGCCCGTGTTGGTGCCCTGAAGCGGCCCTATGGCAGGCTCTGCTCTGCAAGATGGGACATTCGTACATCTGAGCGGTTGATGGGTTTCCGCCACTTGCTGATACAAGGAAGCCTCACTGATGGCTCTGTTCTTCGCAGAGCCGAGGCCGGGCCTGTGGAAAGTAGGTGCCAACGAGTGTTTTGCCGAATGAGATCAAGGTGTCAGCAGGGCTGGTTTCTCCTGAGGCCTCCCTCCTGTCATGTAGACGCTCCTCTCCCCAAATCCTCGGCCGGCTGTCCTAGGGTGTCTGTGTCTTGATCTCCTCTTCTTACAAGGGCACCCGTCACGCTGGGCTAGGGCCCCCCAGTGACCCCATTGTGCCTTCACCACTTCAGTAATGGCCCAGTCTCCAGATACAGTCACACTCTGGGGGTCCTAAGGATTGAGATTCCGACATGTGGGTTTCGAGGACACGGTTCAGCACCTAACAGAGCTGATGGGATAAGACAGCACCACGCGGGTGTCAGGGAACACCCTGGGGGGGCTCCGGGTCGTCTGGGCATCTCCAGGCTGGAAGAGGCGGCCCAGGCCCCAGGCGGGGTCCACGGGTAGCCCTGGAGCCCAGCCTGAGGAGCGTGTCTCCAGACAAGGCTGTGGTCGGTGGGGGCTCTGATGACCGTCCTGCTCCCACATTCCTGACAAAGTCTGATGTGACCCAGCCTGGCAGCAAACCCCCAGCCCAGATCCCTAGGTCTACAGAATGGCTACAGCAGCCTTCCCACCTGCCAGGGACCCTGGGCACCCCACAGTCCCCTGAGACCCGCTTCTCTGGCCCCCATCTGCCAGCTGTCATGGGGGCCCAATCCCGCCAGGCCCAGCTCCTGCTACCCCCCCATCATGCTCCAGCCTTGTCCCCCTTCCACATCCGGATGCGTTACCCGAGGCTGGAGATTGAGGCTCCCCTGGGTAGTGACAGTGGTCACAGTCATCCTGCGGTTGTTGGGATGGGGGGGACCAGGAACCCCACGCCGACCTCTGGGGAGCATGTCCCCTGGGAGGCCCTCCCACCTCTCACTGGAGACTCAGGGGGTCCTCCCTCCACCAAAGCAGATGCCCAGAGAGGTCCAGGCCAGATCCCAACAGGGGTTGCTCAGACACCCCTCCTCTCCCCAGAGACCCCGTTCTGAGGGCAGCAGGCCCATCACTCAGACATGCAGGTGGCAGGAGTGACCCGGGTCTTCCGGAAGTTTCCAGACAGGGGTCATGGGCGGGACCCCAAGAAAGATGACATATTCCTTCCCTTTAAACCTTCATGAAACCCACGCCGTCTGGGAACTTCAGAGAAGAAACCCCAGCATCTGGGCCAGAACCTTCAGAGCCTGCTTCTAACTCAACTCAGCCTCGTTCCACAACAAGCCAGCCATGAAACCGACTCGTGGTGGTTTTTTTTTGAAAAGAGAATCAATGTGTGTGTTTTTCTGAAGTTACCTCTTCCTGCCAGCCTGGAGAGAGCAGGAACCTGCCAGGGGAAGCGACATGTGGCCCTCGAGAGGGGGACCCATCCATTCAGGAAGACTCGTTCCCACATCTCAAGGCCACAGGGGCCGGGCGGGCGAGAGCGCCGGCCTCGGGTTCAGGGGCTGCCTGGCCAGCTCTGCGTCGCCCAGACTCGCTTGGCACTCGTCCCAGGCGTGCCGGTGGTTCCGACATGGAGGAGATCTGGACTTAGCATCAAACCTGCGGCTGTGCGCAGGCGGGGTCCGGACCCCAGGCTCTAACCAGCCATGGTGCACCGGGACCCGTGAACACCCTCTCCGGGGGAGTGTGTGAGGGAACCAGGAGGTGCTCGAAGCAGGGTAGTGTCTGAGGCGTGTGTGTCCTTCCAGGTTCCACAACGGAAACCTCTTCCGCCAAGGTGGAGACAGTCCACGGTGCAGATGGCCATGATGGAGATGACGTCTCCCGTGGCAACAGCTGACACCCTATGCTTCCACACATAGGAAGGCTCTCGCTGGCCCCCTGAGTCACTGTCCTCCTGCCCCGCCTCCAGGAGGGAATACACCTGCCAGCCATCAGCGCAGGAACAGGCTCCTCTCGGCCCAGCTCCGATTTCCCGCCGAGGGAGGACCCTCAGGGCACTAAACAGAAAACAATTTGTGTGGGACGCAGGCCCGCCAGGGGCAGGGGGCTTCGAGTTAGAGCCACGTTTGTCACACGAGAGACCCACAGCGTTTCCTGGGTCCCTTTCCGGACCAGGTCTCACTGCAGACGGTCTCACAGAGACGGGCAGACCTCAGAGGACAGCGAGGAGCTGCCCACCAGCCCCTACATCCCCTGTTCCCTCGCAGTTCGTGGGAGCTGTGGAACCGTGGGAGAGTCTGAGTGCAAGGACAAGACGTAACGACCAGCACAACAGCCTTTGACCTGAAACCACATGCAGAACAGGAGGCAGAGGGCGACAGGTAACGTGCCGTCGTCTTTGGGGCTGAGTTTAGTTGGAGGATGGGCAGAAAACTGCAGGGTTGTTTTTCATTTCAAAATACTATAAACCAATAGAAATAAAATAGCCAACGGCAAGTCGAGAGCCTGGGAACTTGTACCTTCCGGGTGCGGCAGGTGCCGTCCAGACTCCACGCACAGATCTCAGTCCCGGGAGGACTCTGCGCTCAGCACCGGGGACCATGCTGACACTGCGTCAGGGGCACCCCCAAAGCTGGGGGTCCCAGAGCCACTGCTGAGGGAAGAGCAGACCTGAGAAGATCCTAAACACTACGATTCCGGGCAAAGATTGAAACCAGTCACAGCTGAACAGAGCAGGCACCTGTCTGGAAGCCTGTCCATCCACCCGTCCACCTGTCCATCCCTCTGGCTCTTACCTGTCTGTCCTCTGGCTATCGTGCATCTACCACATTCCCACCATCTATGACTCTTGAAGGGTAGCAAGGGAGGGAGGAACACAGAGCTGAGGACGGCGGATGCTTCTGGAAAGAGAGGACTGGCCCGGGCTTCAGAAGTGATAGCAGAGTTCAGTGGCCCCGAGCGAGGACATGGGAGCTCCCTCTTTCATTGATCTTCGATTCCTACCCACATTTGAGAAACCCTCTTGATTCGTGATTTACTTCATGATTCTTGAGAGTTAGGGATCTTTCTGCATTTATTTAAGGTTTATGAGTTCATTCTATTACGTGGTTTCCCATCTCGTTATTATGAGAAAAATTGCAGTGTAACATCAAATGAGGAATTATGTTAAGAAGCAGAGCATGAACATGATCTACACCTTCTTTCTGGAATAGATCGAACCAGGAATTCTCTTCAGGAACGCAAATGGCAGCATGACAGAAGACACACGTCCCCGCCCTTCCGACAGGGACACGTGGGCCAGAGACAATTCTGCGGGGCTGCCGCTGTCTGGCCAGAAGGACACCGAGGTGCACCGCCCCGAGCTGGCCACAGTGGCCGCCCGGGACCGGCTGTTGGAGCGAGTCTAGCACAGAGGACACATGCCCTCCAGGGACGGCGTGGCCGGGAGCGCTGACTCCCACAGCGCCCAAGCCCCTCCCGTGGACAGTCATGGGGCCCCGACGGGCCTTGAACAAGGCTGTCCCCCTCTGTCCACACCCGTCTGCCATCAGGGCGCTTCCGCCCGAGCCCGGGGACTGTCCCTGCCGCCCCGCACCTGCCATCGTCCCAGAGAACGGGGTGCTCGCTGGAGCCATGGGTCCGCAGGAGGCGGGAGACACGGAGCACTGAGCAGGTGCCGGGAAGACAGCAGAAGAGAACAAAAGCGGAGGCAATGAGTGCTCATGGTGACTGTGAGACGGAGCAGCGTGAAGTGGCGGGTGCAGCCTCGAGCTGGGGAGCAGCCTCGTGGCCATGCCCTGTGGACACCTGACCCGGGACACGCGATGGCACGAGCCGGTCTCTGTTCCATCACAGTGACGAGAGCGGCATGGCATGCGAGCTCCTCGGGAACCTCCAGGCCGATCTAAGGACCACTCCGTGGACTTGCGGGTTCATCCCTAGATTTGTTTTGTCATCAGAAGGCCTGGCCCACGTGGCCTTTTCTCTCCCGTGCGGTCGGCAAGGACTGCAGTGGGCTCAAGCGGAAAGCTCACTCCTTCGACCTGAAGGCCCAGCAAACAGCAAGGAAGGCTCTTCAAGCCCTGCCTGAGGCGACACAGTCGTAATAATTCCGCCTGTGACCTGAGATGCGGTGGCGA
The DNA here is from genome assembly GCA_003697995.1 of Taxidea taxus jeffersonii. Classification (NCBI taxonomy): domain Eukaryota; kingdom Metazoa; phylum Chordata; class Mammalia; order Carnivora; family Mustelidae; genus Taxidea; species Taxidea taxus. Next base: position 11,867 of record RCUC01068876.1, read on the forward strand.
GCCTGTGTGGGAATCCGTCCTCCCCGTGGAGTCCGGGGCCGTCCATGGGCCTGGCTGGGTCGGGTTCCCGGGCTCACGCAGCCAGCACCTGCGAAAAGGTCACTCACCGTGCCCGGGGCGAGCCTGTCCACGGGCAGCCGGTCGGCCGCGGCGGGAAGGACGCGGGATCTGCTGCGGGAGTGCTCCCTCCGGGAGTCCCAGCTCTTGGCGAGGTCTGGTTTGCAGGCACGTGTGTCTTGGTCTCGTGCATGGTGAGTGACAGGCCTGTGGCCCACATCCCGAGTGGCCGTGGGATGCCCCATGGCGCTGCCACGTCTCCAGTGAATAGCGGGGCTTAACGGGCACAAGAGAAAGAAGCCCAAGCCGAACCGGAACCCTGCTGTCCTGGGCAGAGGGTCCAAGGGCACAACCAGGCTTTGAGCAACGTGGCGCCTGTCCAGTCTGGGTCAGACCTGCTTCCTCGGGAAGGAGCGTGGCTCTTCCATCCTGCCCGGTGAGCGGCGTGGCGGCCCCACTTCGAATGAACACCGGACGTATGTGCCGGGCGGTGGCGGCGTCCATCAGGCGGACCTTGCCCACAGCACATCCCCTGCCAACCGCCGGGTTAAAGACAAGAGCTCGTGTGTTGTCACAAACACAGAGGAGAGTCTGTGGGCTTCGAATCTGCCTCATCCGTGGATGGGAAGTCACGTCCGTGGGACCCATGACTCTGACCAGAAAGCAGCGCTTCAGCAGCCCCACTCTGCAGGCGGGTTTGCTAAGAAGCGTGTGCAGAAGGGAGCACGGCCCGGGGCTGGGTCCTGGGGGCGAGCCTCTCCGGTCGTACACCTTCCCCGTAGCTCCACACTGGTCGGAAGCCTCAGTGTCGGGGCTGAGTCGCTGGGGCTGTCGGGATCACAGCCCGAGCCCCGCGTGTGTGCAAACCCCAGGAGGCAGATGTGCGAACATGCCAGTCTGCACACGGTGACCGTCCGGGCAGGGGAGGGGAGGGGAGGGGAGCCATGTGAGCATCTGCAGGGGGCCCGGGGCACCGGACACGTGGCTGAGCATCATTCTGGGGGTGTCTGTGGCTCTGGTGTGACTGGTGCACCGAGTCAGGGGGACGCCCGCCCCAGGGTAGGGGACCGTCCAGTCCCGAGGCCTGACCAGAGCACAGAGCAGAAGTCCCAGCCTGACTGCCTCTGAGCGGGGACATCCCTCCCCTCCTGCCTCAAACTCGGGCTGGGACCACACCGCCGGCCTCCTGGGTGACCCGCGGGCGGCCGGCAGATCCTGGGGCTTCTCGGCCTCCATGACCACGGAGCCGGCCCTTTATCACAAACCCACTGGTTCTCCTCTCCCAGGACCCTGACAGATACAAGGGCCTTACAGCTGAGTGTCTCCGTGAAAACAGAAAACATGTGTTTCAGCAAATGTGAGCCATGTGAGCTATTGTGTCTGAAGCCTGGTAGCTGGCCAGCGGCGCCTCTTCCCAGCTCAGCAGATGGGGCGTCCGTGGCCAGACACCCAGCGGATGCTTGTGTGACCGAATGCTTCCCGTCCGGGAAATGTTTCGGCCACAAGTGCTCAGTGGGCCAGGCTCCGGTGGATCCAAGGCCATCCTGCAAAATTCATGAAGTGTGAGCACTTTACTTTCTCAAGGGACCGTCGAGGCCTGGTAGTGGCCCGTCTGGGGTGTTTCTCTCGGGGTCAGACATCCTGTCGAACACCGGCCCTGCGGGCATGGCAACGGACACAAGAGAGAAGCCCTAAGGCTGTGCAGACCCTGTGGGGAGCAGCAGGACAGGGTGACCGACCACAGAGCCCTGAGGACGCGGGGCCCCATGTCCACAGTGTGTGAGGCCAGCGGGGCTGCAGGGCTCTTCCCTGGGCCCAAGAGCACGGGCAGCAAAGCCCTCCCTTCCATGAAACAAGCCATGGCTGGACTAAGGTCTGAGAACAAATAAACCAACTGCATTACCCCAAAATGCAGGAGAAAATCTATACATGCTTCCTGAGCTAGGGAATAAGATGCCGTCAAGGAAACAGTTGGATTTAAAATGTCATCGGTGACAGGGGAAGGGCAGCACGATATGGGATCCCACACAGGAGCCTGGAGGAAACATGCAAGATGTCAGGACGGAGGAGGCCCGCTGTCCCAGCAGGAGGACTGAGGGCAACAGAAGAGACGATGCAGCTTTTCAAGTGCGAATGAGACAGAAAAGTCCATCCAAACAACCCACGGCATGAAAAGACTCACTAGTGGCCAAACCAAGGATGCTGAGCACCCCTTTCCCACCAGCGCACAGTCACCGCTACGAGAACATCCGCGTCTGGTGCGCAGGTGTGTGTGGTGCACAGGTGCATGATGCACAGGTGCGGCAGGTGTGTGGCGGTCGGGGCAGCAGGTGTGGCAGGACAGAGAAGCTCCTCCACGGCAGAGGCGGGAGCAGAAACGGCTCCTGTTGCCCCGGAAATTCGCCAGGCGACGAGCACAGGGATCGGCAGTACCTGTTCCGGCACAGCCTTCTTAGTGCCGGCATGTCTTCCTGGGCCACCAGCTCTGCCACCCAGGACCCCTGCCCTCCTCTGGACAGGGTGACAGTTCTGTGACCATGAAGGACGCTCAGTGGCTGCTTGAGGTGGGCTGGGCTCAGGAAGAGCAGAGGAGCAGGGGCGCCTAGTGCAGAGGACGGGCAGGTGTAGGAGGTGAGCTGGGCATGGGCAGGGACGCCCGTCATCTTGCTGCCACAGACCGTGGCCCATGCGCTGTGATGAGGGTGGCCAGGCGCTGGAGCAGGCTGCACACCGTGTGTGAACTCGTGCGCTCGCCGTCTACACACAACGTGACCTTGTCCTGCATCATCCCCGCGCTGCCGCAGCTGCTGACCCCACGCCTCAACTGATGCCCACTCCTGCCTCCGGTGCCAGGGACAGAGGGCTTTTGCTTCCCACAGCCGGCCGCA
>RCUC01068877.1:0-11501 GCA_003697995.1 Taxidea taxus jeffersonii
CACAGTTCAGGCCTTGAATTAAAGACAAAGTGGGTGAAACTCTGGGTGAAAATCCTCAGTATCTCCAGAGAATAAGGGGCCTGATTCTCCTTCATCACTCCCACACAGCCATCATCATTTTATTCCGTAGAGAATTCTTCACAGTATGCAAAACACTTCACCATCCTTTATCTCATTTAATTCTCACAAAAGGGAGTCATGCTTTTTCTGTGGAAAACTCTAAAAGATTGATTGGTTGTAAGATAATGACAGGATTCTGTCCCTGAGAATAAAATCTGACATTTTTTGAGTACATACTATGTGTAGTATCTCATTCAGTCCTCCAAGGTCATGGCGGTGATAGATGCAGAAGAGAACAAGAAGAAACATACAAGGCCTCATGAGGTCTGGGTTCAAAACCGATACACACCAATTCCACCTTATCTTGTTGGCCAAAACAAGTTCATGACTAAGCCCAGACACAGCTTTGGATGATAATACAAAGTTACATGACAAAGGGTATGGATATAGCAGGGATGAAGAACTAGGGTCATATTTACAATCTTCCCCATCCTCTTTCCATGGACCCTCAGACCTTGGGGCTACTTTGCTTGTTCTATGGTGACAAATCTGAAAAACGAGAGTCTAAAAACTTGTTCAAGGCACTCAGCTGAGAAGCCTCCCACTAGGGATCTATAAAGCCCATGGAGGAGTTCTCAACCAAGACAAAAAAGGAGAGGGATGGAGAAGGTAGTTAATTATCCCATCCTACATAAGGGATGTGCCACAAACACCCATGTAACTTCTACTAACTTTATTTGCCATAATCAGTTTAACACCTTAAAAATCTGTTGTAGTCTTTGATCTTACCTCCTCTCAACAGACAGGGATCCAAATTCAATGTGATCCTTTCTCCAGGAAGTAGAGTTTCTAATTAGTTGACCTCTGATAACATTCTTGTACTAAGAAGAGGGCTGGAGTCTTTTTGTTTTGATATTCACTTCATGACTCTGTAAACATTGACCTTGTCCCTGTTCAGTCTCTTTTGCTAACCAAAGTCTCCAAATCTATTCTTCTCTTTCTAGGCCAAGCTCCTGGGGTTCTTCTCTCACAAGACCTGATGAGCTATCGGTAGCCTGAATGTGACAAGGATCCAAGTCACCTCTGCCTATGGTTGTTTGGCATCATCTCTTCCTTGCCATGGCTGAGGGTTCATTTAGCACTCTCCTCCATGGAACTCGGGCTGCTGCATCCTCAAACTGAGGTGTTCCTGAAGGGTCTCCAGCTACTTCATACCAGGACACCATTCATTTTGTACCCTTTGTAGGTACAAGTGTTGGGCATTTAAGCAAGAGTGTGGCCCTATTTTTTTTTTTTTTTGGTGGTCCTATTTTTGACTCATTCATCCATTCAGAAATATTATTAAGCACTGGCTATAGCTTAGGAACTCTGTTGATCTCTGAGGATGGAGAGGGGGATGAGCCAGGTCTGTCCTAGTAACCTTTGAAAATCTGAGAGTCGCTGTTGACTCTTCCTCCCGCTTAGCTACCACATTGTAATCAAACACCAGCCCTTCCCAATTCTTCCTTAGAAATATTCATCATACTCATCTGTAATTCTGCTTTCCAGCAACATTCCCCTACTTTAGGTCTTTCCCATCTCTTTTATTGATCATTGCTGTTCCCTCATAACTAGTCTGTCTGATTTGGTCTCATCCTCTTTATTTGCTCTTCTATATGGCAGGAACAATGCCTTGTCTGAAATATATGGCTAGCAAAGCCACTCACTCAAACTTTCAATGGCTCCTCTTGGCCCACCCAACATGGTATACAAAGTCCATGGTGCCCTGGCTTGTACCTGCCTCTCTAGCTCCACCCCTTAGTGAGGTTCTTGAGCATCTGAGTCATTCTTCAGCCATGTTGTATTGGTGGTCTTCTCGTCCTCTGAGGGTGAGTGTGTTGACTCTCCCTTCTGCACATCTCTTCCCCCACCCACTGCTTCTCTCCCTTTGCTCCTTCCTCCCTGCCTCCTCATCTTGGATGAGGATGAGTCCTATTCATTCTTCCAAGGCTTATTTTAAGACCCACCCCCCCCCGAAAACTTTTGTTACCTCCTTGACTGCTCCATGATGGGTGCCTTTCCTCAGTGGGGCCACAGTCCCTTGCACATCTCCCTCATTTCTCCTAACCCTATGGACTGGTGGTAGTCAATGGAAACCTACAATGACCCAATCTAGGCGGGACAACGAATGGCCCAGACAGAATGGTCAGGAATGAAGGTTTGGACCAGCCCATCAGGTAAAGGGCCCTGACCAGCCTAGCTGCTTGTTGAAGACAAAGGAAATGCAGAATGAGTAGTGGAAGAAGGTAGTTATAAGGGTGCCTGGGTGGCTCAGTCGGTTGAGTGTCTTGATTACAGCTCAGGTCATGATCTCAGCGTCCTGGGATTGAGCCCCACATGGAGCTCCCTGCTCAGTGGGGAGTCTGCTTCTCCCTCTCCCTCTGGGCCTCTCCCTACTTGTGCTCTCACTCTCTCTCTCTCGTCTAATAAGTACATAAAGTCTTAAAAAAAAAGAAGGTAGTTATAAATACCAGCTATAACCATGTGACCAGCTACAGAAACGAGGACTATACTTTTCATGACAAGTCCTCCTTATTTTTTTTGCCTATAAACATGTCCGTGTGTGACATGTAAAAATCAACTCCAGCTGCTCTCACATTCATCTTCCTCAGAAGAACGGATCCTTCCCTGACTGTAAAGGGCCCGGACCCCAGCCCATTTTCCCTGAAGTCACCTGATTTCTGTCTTCCTGGTGCTGGGCAGGTGATGTGTTACATCTCAAAGAAAATGTAGTCAACAGCATTCAAGAAAAATGTATCAAGAATTTACCAGAGCAAGAAGCTGTGTAGAAAGATGAGTCAGCCCCAGATTCTATCCTCAAGTGGTTTTACAGTCTGGTAGCAAAGCAAATGCTGTGTTTTTTGTTTTGTTGTGTTGTGTTGTTCTTCCTAATTTACAGTTATATTTGTCTGTATTGATCCTAATTTACAGTTATATTTGTCTGTATTGATGCAATGTTCGTACATGGCTATAGGGGAGGAGACGAGCCTCGCACACACTTGTCTGTGTGGTCTGAGGACCTGTATTGTCCCAGTTACCTTGCTCATCAACCCCTATTGCTACCCGTGAGTGAAACTGGCCTGGTGCAGGCTCCTTTGCTGGGAAGGAGCACAGCATCTAGGAAACAGGTCCCTTCTGGGCTTGGAGGGCTGACACAAGAAAAGAACCCCCAGGTCCCCCGAACCCTAATGCCGTCCTCAATGGCCCCCTTCTCCTGCCTTTCTTCTTGGTAATCTTCATTTCTTCCTGGTAACCCAAGTTGGAAGCTCTGTAATTCAGGAAGCAGAATGGTGCACTTATAACAAATGGCACTTCTATCCTCACCTTCCAGGGGTGGTCAACTCCAAATTACCACAATTATATAATAATGAACCTCCAGAAGTCCCCACAGACAATTTGGTAGTGTTCACCAAGAGTGTTAAAAATCTGTGCACCTTCCTATCCAGGCAGTGGAATACTCCTCCATAGGGAGAAGCAACGAGCGCTCGATAAAGTGCAGTAATGTGAATGAAACTCAAAATAATTATGCTACATAAAGGAGCTGGAGGAAAAAGACTAAGCACTGTATGATTCCATTTATAGAAAACCTTAGAAAATGCTAACTAATCTATAGTGACAGAAAGCAGAGCAGCGGTCGCTAGAAATGGGGAGAGCAGAGGGAGGGAGAGATTACAAGGGGCACAGAGAAAGTTACAAGGGTGATGGACATATTCATTATCTTGATTGGGGCAGTGGTTTTAGGGGTGTGTACATATGTCAAAAATTATGAAATTGAGCACTTTAAGTATATGCAATTTATCATATGTCAATTATGCCTTAATAAGGCAGTTTAAACAATTTTTAAATATGTGCACATTTTGACCCAATAATTCCATTTCTCATCACCCTCCTAAGGAAATAATTGAAGTGCCCAATTTACATTCACAATCTTCAGCACAATGTTTAGAAGAGTGAAAAAGTTCTATGAGAGGATGTAGTTAAAAAAAAATTAATGCTTAAATAAATTCCAGATGATGATGGAATCCTGTGTATGCTTTTAAAATAATCACTGTCTTGTTAAAAAAAATAATTTAAAAAAATAATAAAATAATCACTATCTTATTTACGGTGATGAAGAAAATGTTTACCCTGTTGTAATTGGTGGAAAACCCATTTACAAAACCGTATGAACATCATGAGGTCCAGGTCAATGTGTCACAGACCAAAGACATGTGCAGAAGAAAGACTGGATGTTTTGATCAAAATATCCACAAGAGTCATTTCTGAGGAATGGGTGGGATCACGGGTCATTTTAATTTTCCTTTTTTTGAATTATTCCTTTTGCTCGTCACATTTTCTACTTTGGAAATGGATCCCTTTTTGAAGTAGAACACACCCCGAAGCAATAAAAGAATTTTGGCGGGGGGCACTCTGTTCTGTATGGACACTGCAGGGGAGGGCCTGTCCCTTCTGGTCTCTCCCATTGCCAAGTAGTGCTGTGCCTTGAGGACAATGGGTTGCAGAAAGCTTGAGAAGGTCTGTCCCTGGGGCCCTTCCATTCTGCCTGAGGCCCTGGTGCTCCTTCTCTGCTCCACGGTTAGCCTTCACAAGAGGTACTCGCTCCTTGTGCTGTAAGTGGCAATAACTGAGCCAAAGATGGTTGGCCAGCCCCTTGGGCGTGTGGGCACTGGGGAAGAAAGCAAAGCTGGGCCTTCCTAGCTCTTTTGCAGCTGCTTCCTCTGGTTAAGTGCAACTCTTAGAAGCATTCAGGAAACCAAGCATTAGTCACCATAGACTTACCCAGGCCATTGGTCTACTACTTTCCAGCAAAAACTATAGCACAGGGTGTGGAGATTGGGGGCAATTTGAGCCTGTAAGGTGACCTGCCTTTCCCCGACTTCCTTCTTCGCTTTTCTTACCTGCCCCCCCCCCCCCCCGCCCCAAACAGAAACTGGGGAGGACAAAAACATGTGCTCTTGGCCTCACACTCTTTGAAAGCAGGATGGCTTCTTTTGGGCTGGTGATGCTGTTCTCTGGGTTGTTAGCTGCCTGTGGTGGTATTGGTCTCGGGTCTGGACCAATCAGCTGAAAAGAAGTTTAATGCAAGAGGTTTAACACACTTTGAAAATGCACATGGCTGTTCCTTGGAGGATTGCTGGGTTGGAAGGGCCAAGTTGACTTGTTGCATTCATTGTTGCTGAATGAACAGTAGGATGAACCAAGACCAGAAGAGTCTGTGACCTGAAAACTGGTTTGTTTGTTTATATTTTTTCCTACAAGTGGGTGGAAAGGCTTGTGGAGGCAAAACTGTGTGTATCATGGTTGGGCTGCCTGACCTTTAGGAGGCTCAGTTTGCTCATCTGTAAAATGGAATAGGAACACACATGTCATGGGATTCTTTTATGTATCCATTTCTTTTCTAAGTATTGACTGAGCACATACCATGTGCCAAGTACCATGCCAGGGGATGGAGACACAACAGATTAATTAGGCATGACCTCTTGTTTCATGTGGGTCTTCCCTCTGAGGCTGCTGAAAAGTCTAAGAATTATATATATCTATGGCCAGGCTGACTGACCTGAAATGTTCCAGAAATGCTACTGTTGTCACCAAGGCAAGGAGTTCTGCAAGGGGACAGTGCCTGGGCCCCGTTACTGGACCTATGGCCACAGGTCAGGTGCACTGGCCACTGAGGCTTGATTAGAGAACCTTCAGGAGTGAGTAAAAAGTTAAGCTATGGGTAAAAAAATGTGTGGGATTCAGGGGGTCCTTGGACAAGGGTTTTAATTGGTTGCTGGAAACAATTCTTCTGAATGTGTGTATATATGCTATTCATGCCAACAGAGGTTTATTTTGTATATCATTCACTTATTTTAAAAGCATGTGAAATAGTCCCCCTTCTCTGTGGCTTTGCCCTCCATGGTGTGGGTCCCCAGAGGTCTGAAAACAGATGAACCTCCTTCTGCTGCATGGTCAGAAGGTCATTGTGTCAGGATGTCCATGTCCTTCTCTCACTCATCTCATGGTGTGAGCATTTATCCTCTCATGTAATCACAAGAAGAAAGGTGAGATACTGTAAGATATTTAGAGAGAGAGAGAGGCCACATTGATGTAATTTTTATTATAATATGTTGTTATAATTGTTCTATTTTGTTATTAGTTATCATTGTTAATCTTTTACTGTGTCTAATGTAGGAGTTAAACTTGAGTAGAGATATACGTGTATAGGAAAGATATATATTGATGGAGCTTGGCACTATCTGTGGTTTCAGGCATCCACTGGGGTCTTGAAACGTATCCCCCACGGCTGAGCAGGCACCTACTGTATTCATTTAAAAAACACTTACTCTGTGCAAGGCCCTGTGTTTAGAGCTGAAGGAGAGACTAAGAAATCATGACGCCAGGGTCTTCTAGACTGGTGGGGAGTAAAGAACATGCATGTAAGCAAGGTGAGCGGTAGCCTAAAGGTCCGGGATGAGTGACTCAGAAGGTCAGGGCACGGGGAGTTCAGGTTGGAGAGGGTAGGATGCTGGCAAATGCTCTAGAGCAGATGGATGGATATGGGGGCCTTAGCTAGGGCTTGTGGGCTGTGCCTCAGGGATGTTCTTGGGAAGGTGAGCAGACGGGCCCTGATGAGTGGAAGGTGTGGTTGGTGGCATTCATTCATTTACTCATTCATTTGGTGGATCTTTATCGAGTGCCTACTACTGCTAGACACTTTTCTAAACTGGGGACTTAGCAGTGAATAAGACAGAAAACAACCTCTCTCTGATGTAGTTTGCATTCTAAAAGAGGAAGACAAAAAATAACAAGAAGTTATATATAGCAGCAGTGCTCAAATGTTTGGTCTCAGAAACCCCTATGTGTTCTTAAAAATTATTGAAGGACTCAGAGAACTTTTGTCTAGGCAGTTTATAGCTGCTAGTAATGACAGTACTAGAAATTAAAACTGAGAAATTTAAAATATATAGGGAAATTTAAAAATAACAATTGATGCATTACATTTTAGTATGAATAACATCGATTTAGTGAAAATTACTGGTTTTTCCCCCTGAACAAAAATTTAGAGGAGAGTAGTATTTTTTTACATTTTTGCAGATCTCTTTATTTTCTGACAAAAGTAGAAGACAGCTGGATTCTCCTATCTGCATTTGACCTGTGTTGATATGGTGTTTTGGCTGAAGCACATGAAGACAATCTGACTTCGCGTGGATATGTAGTTGAAAAGGGGAGAGTATTTTAATATATTTTAATTGTGGATATTCTTCTTTGATTCTACACCAGAACTCAGTAGTAGTTTACTAAAGTCGTAGTTTACTAAAGATCAGTTGCCATGTCAAATCTGAAACTGTATCAATACTCCATTTCATTAAAATCCACTGGTCCATTTTGAATGTGTCTTGAATGTACCTTTGAACTGAGCTTCTACCCATGCATCATGGATCCGTCACTTGGAAAGAATGGGTTCACCAAATTGTGCAGATCTTCCCAATATTAATACATTTCATTATCTGTTCCCAAAATCACATTCATTAATAGCATCACCAATCTGATCAGACAACTCTTCAAGCGCTGGGAAGGGGCAGTTTGCAAAAATTTTATTTTTGCTTGAAAGCCTGCATTTTGTTTTTGGCAGCAAATACTGCCAGTGAGTTGTTTTCCAGAAAATGACCATCATTTTATCAGCCAGTCATTCCTTCAAGTAAAAATGCATTCTAGAAAAAAAGCAGCTAGTTCATGGGCAGCTCAAGCAATCACACAGCTCTTTTCCCTGAGGTAACTCAAGCTTTGGTAGGTGATAGGAGGCTTTGTGCAGAGTTCTCAGACTATGAAAAAGATGTGGACTTAAGGGTCAAGATTTAATCAAATGAATCATTTATGCAGTTTCCTTAGGGACCTTCTGTGCGAAACCATCACTGTTTTTATTGTGTGTGGTGGTGAGGGACCTGTGACCAGCCACGAGGGTTGGTGCCACTGACTTGATTCGTGGGAAAGTCCCAACAGTCTACTCACTATCTGCGCGAACACCAACATGGCAAAAAGGGCCACTATGTCTTAATATTTTTAGGAAAATCGTCTAGATGTGGCTTGGAGACCTTCAGGGGTCTGTGCACCATGTTCTAAGAACCGTTGGTATATAGTGTATTTACCACATAGACTGGTGAGAAGCTCAATGGAGAGAATTATAGTAGGGAAGGGGTGTAGCAGGGAGTAACAGGAGGATTACAGTTCAAACTGGGTAGTTAAGGCAGGCTTCAAAGAGGAGGTGGCATTTAGACAAAGGCTTGTGGAACAAAGGGAGTGAAGCCCTGGGGTATCTTGAGGAATAGGAGTCAAGGAAGAAAGAATAGCATGAGCAAAATGCCTTCTCCGAGGCAGAATCACACTTGGCTTATTCAAGAAACAGCAAGGAAGCCAGGGTAGCTGAGGAGTGGGTGGCAAAGTGTAATAGAAAAGGAGGTCAGAGAGGAGACAAAAGCCAGACTCCATAGGGTCCTCTAGGTCATCATAAGGACTTGAGGGTTTTTTGGTGTTTTTTTTTAAAAGATATATTTATTTATTTATTTCAGACAGAAAGAGAAAGATTGAGAGAGAAAGAGAATGAGAGAGAGCAGGGGGAAGGTCAGAGGGAGAGAATTCTCGAGCCACCTTCCTGCTGTGTGTGTGGAGCCAGATGAGAGGTTGGATGCCAGGACCCTAAGGTCATGACCTGAGCTGAAACCAAAAGTCTGATGCTTATCTGACTGAGCCACCCAGACTCCCCAAGGACTTGAGCTTTAATTCTGAGTTAGCTGGAACACCATGGAAAGGTTCTAAGTAGAAGAGTGACATGATTTGTTTCCCTAGCCAAAGGCGATAGGGCTGAATGGTAGGGGGTGGTCAGATTCTGTATTTGTAAGGTTTGCATGTGTATCCTTGAATAATGACTAGCACACAGTATGCTTTAAAGAGCTATGTTAGGTAGAAGAATGGCCTAGATTCCTGTACCTGTCAAGGAACAGGCTGTGTTAGCCAGCTTTTGCTACAGAAAAAAACAACACCCCAGTAATTTATTGGCTTAAAACAATAAACATTTATTTCTTGCTTATGTTACTTTATAGCCTATGACTTACTTATATTACTTGGCTGAAGCTCTGGTGAAGTGGGGAGGAGAGAACAAATATTTGGGAACAATAATGCAATCTGTAAGGGGCACTTTGAGGATGAGTCAGCTACAGTCGGCTAGCTGAATTAGCACATTTGACTAAGTCTTTTGCTTATGGGGCCCAGCATGGGCCATTTTACAAGAACACTAATGCCAGAATTGAGTCATTGGCTTGTATGCACAAAGAACAGCCACACAGTCCTCCTTCAGTGATTCATTCCAAAAGAAGGGCCAAGAAACCATGGCCTTTTCACCCTAGGAGCATAGAGCTTATCTTAGAGTTGTTCAAACTTGACTAAAAGTTTTATATTTGGGGCCCACAAATGGAGCCAGGCTTGGAGCTCTGGGAGAGGGTCTTGGTCACACTAGGTCCTTTGACCACCAAAATCAGAATCACTCTGAGAAGGAGGTTGAACATCACAGGTTCCTGGACTACCTTAGGAATCCTTGTTGATTCTGTATGCTGGAGAGAGGCACAGCATAATAATATAATCAGTTAGAAAATGAACAATATCTCAAGAGCCTCACCTTGCCTTTTTTCTCTTCACCTGTGGGTGCTTACAGTTTGGACCCTGGGTTGGGTTCAGTGTACCAAGTCATCACAGGCTGAGTATTGTTGGAGACATGGGTGAAGCACATTCAAAGTTCAAGTTCAAACTACTTTGAAGTCACATCCATGACCTGGCCGGGTCACAACTCACACTCAATTTTAGACCTTTCTCACCTGGATCCAGCTGACTGTCTAATAGTAAAAGGAGGCTTCTTACAGCTCACTGAATATTGTCTTTTCCCCGACCTGGACCCTTGAACCTTGAACCACGGCCTCAGGATGTCTCAACCCACCCTTCTTTAGAGAAACACTTCCTTAAAAATCTCTCAAGCACCAGGATCCCACACGCGTCAGCTTCCCTTTTGTTGGGTGACTCAGTGGGACCAGAGCTATTGTCTCTTATCCAACTCAGGTGATTAAAGACAGGCTGTAGTCCTACTCCCCCTCCTCCCAGCTTCGGTGAAAGTTTCTTCTTTTCAGGTTTTACCAAGTTCAAGCAGCTTAGGGACACCGCCACGGAAGCCCTGTTTGTGATCTGGAGTGATTTACGACAGCACTAAAACCTCTCACAACAGACAAATTAATACTCAGACGCCTTTTCAGCGCCTCCTTTGAGAAAGAAGTTTTGACCTGGCGCCAAGATGTGGGAAGCAAGATGTTTCTCTGGAATCCCATTGGGTGGCAGCCTCTGGGATCACACCCAGCTTGGCCTGCAGTCCAGTACTCTCCAAAATTGTCTCCGCCTTTGACTTGGTTTCTGTATCTTTGTTTCTCAATTTTGGTTTGTGTGAATTCATTGTTCCTCATAAAAAGGAACACCATGGGAGCACGCTCAGTCTCAGGGAGCCGGAAAGAGTTTTGAGTGTTCTGGCCCATCCTGGGTTTGAGCCAGGTTCACTTTTCCTCCTTGGAGGACCCCATCAGTGGTTCCCAAACACTTCTCCTTTGGCAGAAGTGCAATGTTATATTGCTAAAATTCCAGCTGAAATCTTTGAGTCTTATAATTAGAACTGATGAGCCCCTCTCGCTATCCTCCGGTAAAGAGAAAATAAGACTCCGGAGTTCTGGTAGGACTGTAAATGGGCTCAGCAAGGCAAAGACTGAGAAAAAGAATCGCAGTCCACGTGGGCTCACTTTCAAAGATCATGTAAGGTAAAGGCAGGGTTTTTAATCAGTGGGATCTCAACTTCCATATCTTCATGTGGGATGATTAAGAACGTTTTTTAAAAAACTTAACCCTTCAAAAATAAACGAAGAAACAAACTGATTGTAGTCCTAAGATGTTTTCTCCCCCTGCCAAGTGGCAGGGTTAGAAATAGGCCTGTTGTCTGCAGTTTTGAAAGCGATGGATAAACGGAAGACCTAAAAAGTCAGTTTTGCCAATGTGTTCCCATCTGGAGGTCTTGTGCTGGGAAGCGGTGCTTGTGAAACAGTCACCTACAGACTGTGAGAAATCCAGATGGCCAAGTTCAACCCAGGATGCCCTGATTCAGCAAGTCTGAGGTGGGTCCCAGGAATCTGGTGTGTAAATAGATGTCTAGGCACTCCTGTGCCAGTAGGTCTTGTGTTTGGAACTGCAGCACCAATAAGGTCAAGATCATCAGTCCCTGAACTTGGCTGTGCTGGTTCACCCTCCTGAACCTTGGCTCCCTTCTTTTATGACTCTGGACTCAGAAATCCCTTTTCTATGTTTCTAGCCTAAGAAGGGTGCCCCCAAACTGGAGGCAG